>JBAMBL010002694.1:0-109620 GCA_037043405.1 Drosophila subquinaria
CTAATTTGTCTCCATTTAAACAATAATATTTAAGTTTTTAATTTTAATAATTCAATAACCACCGACTTTGAGATATCAATTACATACCCATTACTTACTTACTTAACTGTCATTATTTTTTCCCGATCTGATTGTGAATATATATAATATATGTACTTATAAAAAAAAACCTCTTCACGTGGTAAATATCTAGTGACGAAACCATTTTCATGCCCCGAAATTTCTGATATCCAATTTTGTTACGAACAATATTAATTTTTACATATAAATTAAAAAAAAAATATATTTTTAGTAAGATTAAAAAATCATAACAAATTTAATTTTGAGTGTAAAATAAATTCCCATATCTTTAAGTAAATATTTCTAATATGTACAACTCAATTTAATGCTTCGCTTAACTTCCTTAAATAATTCAAAAATATTAGCTGATTGTCTCTTCAAGAACTTTATTAATCATACGCCATGTGAGACCCAAAACAATGCAAGGTGCTTGCAAAATTGTTTTCCATTTATTAGATAAGGAAGAAAACTAATAACTTATTCTCACGCTCCATTAAAACATCATTAATCTCTGCCCAAATTGAAGGCACATGTATGCGAAAGAGAAGAAGAAGAAGAAGCCTCTGTCGGCGGCATTACAAAAAAGTCGCCGATCGCATTTTGAACTAATTTTAATACTTATAGTATACGGAACACAAGGCGGACACTTCAAACGAAGCAAGTGAAACAAGTACACACACTTGTTGTGGCGCTGCCTGTAAAGTTGTTGAACTCTGTCGGGCAGAGAGAAATTGAAATGGGAATGGGAATGGAAAAGGAAATTGAAATAGTTGTTAGAGATATTGACAAATTATTGACAGACAACAGGCCCACTGCTGTTCGAAACTAATTAAAATCTGTTTAAATGTTACAACAAAAGACGAAAAAAAGGCAACAGATGGGCAACGGACAACAAATAACACAGGTCGATGAATTAACATAAAATTTGATTTATTTTCATTTGTTGTACTGCGATTGGCAATATTTCATGTAAGTCTGGTAGCTGGTTGATCATTTGTTGTTGTTGTTGTTGTTGTTGATGTTGCTGCCACTTACAACATAATCTAAATGAGGCATATGGAGCTGGGCTGCCCATTATTCATAAGCAGGAGAAGGCACAGCCGTGAAATGATCAGAAATGAGCGAACGCTATGACTTAATAGGCCCTGGCTCTAACTTGTTGTTGTTGTTGCTGTTGTTGTTGCTGTTGGTGTTGCTGTTGTATTGGCCACCCAGTCCGAGTTGGCTTGGACTCGACTGTGAAGTCAATAAAGGCGCCGTTGGTGGTCAACTCAAAATGTTGCCAACTGCGGACTGTGCGCCAACTCAACAAGAGACTTGGACGTTTCTTTCTCTGTCGCTGCCTCTGCTGCTGTCGCTGCCTCTGCCGCTGCTGATGCTGCTGACTGCGAACTGCGAGCTGCGCTTGGCAAGACAAGATCATTAAGGTGGCATATAACATGGCACTAAAGACACACAGACACTTGCCGCTGTTGAAACTGTCCAAAGTACCTGTTTCGCATGGGCAACGCAAACGGAGTGCTGATGTAAGGTACAGTAAAGACTGCCTACGGAGATCAATCTAAAAAGTCTCACTTTAAAGATTAGCATTTATTTTGTAAATGCTTAACAACCAATAATAACACAAAAAGAACTCTAGATGTTTCAAAAAGAAATGGTCAAAAAATTGTACTGCGATTTTGTAAGATCGCGATTATAGTCTAAGATTTATTATATAAATTAAAAACCATTTCTAAGATGCAAAGTAATGAATAATATACATTTGAGTTGAATTTTTTTATTTTATAAAACAGCGGTGGGCACGCAGTGGCTCTGGGAGCAACGACTGCTGCCAACTATTTTTCTGACTCGCTGTTGATGTTGTTGTACTTGATATTGTTGTGCTCCCGAATTCAGATTTCGTGCCCACCACTGGTATAAAATATCACACACTATATTAACGTTGATATAAAATACCTAAAATTAACTGACAGATTGGCAATCAAAATGAAACCTTAACGGTAAGAGCTAGAAGGCTGCAATTTTCAACACAAGAAATACATTTTTTTATTTCAAAAATTTTTTTTTTTTTTTTAAAACTTATGTATTATTATGCAATCGCATTTGTTTCCTATAAACTAAATGTCTGACATCCATTTAATTGTTTTCCCTGGACAATAACAGAACACACTGATAGTGTTTTAGTAACGCTTAGTCAATACACACTGTACTTAGCTAGTTAGTGCTATTGCAGTTAGAGATGTTGTGCCGGCGCTGACACTTTTGATTGAATTCCCAGCAGCGTGCGTCGACTCTGCGCCCGCGTCGCGTCGCGTCGTCAGCGCCGTCGATTGTAATCAACGCGCGCAGATCAATCAACTAACTTGAAGCCTGGACGCCACACAGCAGCCAGACTCGAATCAATCCATCAAACGTATCAATCATGATGACAGGCGCAGATCGGAGCAACGTCCTGCTCCATGATCCCCATGATCCCCATACTCCATGCTCCATCCTCCATGGTCCATGTCCAGTTTCAGCTACAGGTAGCAAAGTTTTCCTAACATGACTTGGAACCGTTGTTGCCTCACTTGTGAAGTCTCCACGCGCGTTGCGCCCATTAAATTTAAATAATCTTAGCTTTTTTCTCTTTTTTTTTTTTGCAACTGTTGCAACTGTCGCATGTGCAGCTGGAACTGGACACGGTCCGAGCGAGCTGTTGGCTTTGGCTCTGGCTTTGGCTTGCGTGCCTCGCACATGGGACGACGACGCTGCAGGCCATCAACAAACTGATTTGAAATTCTAAAGTGATTTTGATTACTTGAGGTGTTGATGTTTTGACTTGTACGTTGATTAGATAGTTGAAGGCTTGTTAGATGCATGTCAGACGGTGGATGGCAGACATATCAGAGTCTCTTGCAGACTCTCTTGTGGAGTCTTGCCTTGATGTTGATTATAATTTAATTATAAGCAATCTGTAACAAGTTAATGGGCCGCAGCCTCACTTGGCGCATAATTTAGCAGGCAGGTGTGAAATGGCTTCATTAGCCTAGACGCCTCTCAGCTCCGAGCGAATGTGGCAAATGTGGCAAAAGTGGCAAAAGTGGCAAATGTTGATGAGGTAGCACCATAGCATGACTAATAATAGTCATGGCCCTGTCACACTCTTCCACATTTGCCACCAGCAATTTTCCACTCTCTTTCACTCTCTTTCTGTCTCTCTGAAATGAAGCTCCTCAAGGAAAGTTGCAACTTGCAATTGTGGTTGAGTGACTGCTGCAAGGCTTCGTTCGAATGCATTCGAATAATCATGCTAATGGTAATGAGTAGTCAGCTTCTTAGCCGGTAGCTGTAAAATGGCTGCAGTTATTGTCAAGCCTAATTTGTAGCTTAGGATACTAGATTATAAAAGAGTTTACCAATGAAAGCATTTTCGATTTTGAATTTAAGTCGAAAGGTTGAATATAAATTGCAAATGCAGCTAAATATTTTCATATGATTTACTTTTAAACAATTTAATAATCTTTGATAAAATATTTCAGCCTTCAATAATGTTATTTGGACAGTCGACAAATAAATACTAATTAAAATACTTAATTTTTTAATTAAATATATATCAATATCAAATTTAAATTAAGAACTTAAAATATATATAAAAATTAAAATATCTAGGGGTATTAAATAAATGTATTTGATATTAAAATTCTATTCTTCATCCCATTTTTTTGAGGCGTAAGATTGACAAGCAAAGACCTCTAAACTTGACAGACTGACCCTTAATTACTCAATTTTTATGTATTTCTCTGTGATTTATGAGCTGAGTTTCAAGTTCTGAAACCGGCCGACATCAATTAGCGTTTCACAGTCCATAAAAACAGTTCAATTTGCCGGCTTATCAGACATGGCGCTGATAAGAAAAGACCACCTGGCAATGAACTCTTCTCAGATTCGGATTTGTGGACACTTTGGAATCATGTCATGGTCACTTGGTCGCATTATTTGGACTCATTCTTGACTGTCGATCGACATTTGTTGATTTCCAACATCTTGAGGTATTTCATACGATGTACTGGGGGCCCACTCTAGCCAACTTATTCTAATGCCGTTTTGAGACGCTCTAGGCTTTTGTTTATTTGCTTGGCATTCGTTGTCGTCTTTGTCGTATACAATATGTCAGCACTGTGAATTTTATTTTATTTTTTTTGAGATCATTTAATTGCCATGGACAGAACGGAAGAGGCAACAGCAGTTGTTGATCTCATGTGTGGGCCGCATTTTTCTAAGTACATACAACACATATTTTGTTTATATTATTTGAAGTGTTTGCATTTCGTAATTTGAACGTCAAAATGTCAAGTGACGCTTAAAAGGGTTCCAATTTGTTTGCTAAGCATTTTTTCGATTTCAACCAAATGGAATAATAATTCTCCAATTTCAATTAAGAATAGCTATTCTATAAACAATTAAATTAAAATTTTATTTATTTCTCTAGCAATTAGAGCAACTATCCCTGTTATTTTTTATTTCTTACCTATTTTATTATATCCTTAAACACTTGAGCTGGAAAATTTCCATATGTCGCTTAGAAAGAAATAGTTTAAGGTGTGCTGGTTGCAGTTCACCTGTACCAGCATAAAATAATGTACCTGCTGCCGCCGAAGGCTGCGCTGCATATGCTTATAATAATAATATTATTACCAACATTAAGGCGAGCGTGTCTCAACGGGGTCTAAACAAAAACGTTGAAGTGGACCAAGAAGGGCAAAAGCGGTCGATGAAATCAACAAGCAAAGATCTGAGCCAGCAGCACGTTCGCTGAGGATCGCTGAGGAGACCTCAATGTGAACCTGCAACCAGCAACAGCAACAACAGCAACAACAACAACTCTGTCGACCACAACAAAAGCAACGACAACAGGTACTTGCAGTCGCCTCTAGGCCATGGATGCGAGAACGAACCAATAATCCACGCACAGCCACAATGCGGCTGCGGTTTCTATGGAACCTAAAAAAAACATCGTGCGCAGCTTCGACTTTGACTCTGAGTCTGTGCACAGTGGGACAAGCCAATTAATTTCGAGTGTAGTTTGTGAACTGTTAAAGTTTTAATCAACAAAAGACACGAGATTTTATCTGAAAATACAAATCTCCTAAAAAAAAATTTTCCAATTATGTGACGAACGATACTAAATTGTTCGCACAAACTATTCTTAAAAAACAGTTTGGCATTTGATACTGCGCAAAAATTTTTTTTTAGTAGCTAAGAAGAATCTGGACCCCATCTATTCAGTGTAATTTATACATACAATTTAGTATCGTTCGTCATATGAAATTTATGTTGCAAAAAAATTAAATTTATTTTATTTAAAAAAAATAATTAAATAATATTATTTCTATGATAATTGCTTAACATAATAAATAAATAAAATTAAGCTGAATAAAAAAATGTTTAAATGGCTGAAATTTATTTTAAATGAGATACACTAGGTCTTTGTTTTTGTCATAAAATATTTTATATATATCTAATTGATTTCCTGTTGAATGGTTAGTAAGTTTCGCCCACTGTGCAGTGGCTTCAAGGGCGCATGGGCAATTCTCGCGAAATGGAATTATAAAAGAATGCCTCGACCCGGGCGCGTTTTAACGAGTTGAACAAAATCGAAAACTCGGAATGGCTGAGCGTAGGAGAGCTCTCCGCTCCAACAGAAAATAAGTTGAAAATAAATAAAAATAATAAATAAAACTTGAGGCCGAAGAACAAAAGCCAGAGTCAGAGTCAAAGTCAAAGCGTGAGGGTGATGTCGACGATCAGAGCCAGAGAATCGAGAATTGAGAACCCGGCTGCCCACAATGAGAGCCCGCAAATGAATGCGTAGACTGCGACTGAAGTGGGTGCCCCCAGAGCCCGAGAAAACGAACAAAAATATAATAAAACATAAGGAAAATGAACCGAATTGCGAGCGAGTGGCGACCGCAAACCCGCAGCAACAAGTGTATAAGTGGCGTGGCCAGAGACAGAGACAGAGAAGGAGAGAGGGACGGAGATGGAGATGGAGACAGAGACAGGCGCGATCATTGATCGCGGCAATCGGTTGAAATGATGTGGAAGTGAGAAGAGCGATGAAACGGACTAAACTACACTCAGAAAATAGCAGGACACTTCGTTCTACAAATAAAAGATCTTAAATTACTGATCTAATTTTTTATCTAAAATATTACTCAAGATTATCAGAGCAAAGGACTGCTGAAGAAATAGAAATTTAATACATACACGATGTATTTTATTTAATGTCAAGTAATATTCAAGGACTGCAATATACATGCATAAATTAAAATTATTAATTAATTATGTAGATCTATTCGGTTTTAAAATTTCTTATTTAAAGAGGGAATTCTTGAAAGCATAAATGACAATTAAAATTCCGAAATAAGAGCGATATTCCTGGATCAAAAAATTTATATATTGATTCATGATTATGTTTATGCAAACGTGCAAACGTTCTTTATAGAGGAAGTAATCTAAGGTCATCTAACTGAAAATTGAACCTTATATGGGTTTATATCAAGCACACAAAATTCTTATTAAGAACTTCTTAATACCATCCTGGAACGCTCTAAAAATTTGAATTTCGAATTAGAAACAATAATTTTTATGATCTTTGCAGATATGACATCAGAAATTCTTGATTCAAGTCTGAAAGTAATTGATTTTTTCTCAGTGTATCTGCTCAATAGATAGAACAGAGGAAAAACCCGACGAACTTATCCAAGTAGAAGAGTGAATGCAGAAGAGAGGAGAGAGGAGAGGGAAGAGAGAAGTGAAGCAAGTGCGATCGATGGATCGATGGGCTGTTGGGATGAGGCTTTATGGTGGCAATTGTATTTGGCTAGTGATCGTAAGGCGGCTCAATTGTTGTTGTAGTATGCCCGTACATTTATGCAATTCATTGTTGCATGGTGTGAGGGAGGCAACAAAGAGAGTATGAGGGGTCAAGCCGAGAGAGCGAGAGAGAGAGAGAGAGGTGGGAAGTTAGTGGGTAAGACATGATCATCTTCAACACCTTGGACAGGTTACAAAACAAAAGTGGCAACATTATTGAACCTCGTACGTTGTTCCTCTGTTCCCTCTCTCCTCTTCACTCCTCTCCTCTCACTGCACTCTTCCCTCTCTGTTATCGGTCAACTGCTTGTGTCGATATGCGTACGTGTTTCAGTCTTTTAGCTGCAGATTACGTAGAAGCTCTCGGCATCTGTCTTCTGTCTTCCATCCGTGCTCATCTTCTTCTACTCTGGCTCTGGCTCTGTCTCTGGCTCCGGTTCGGTAGTTAGTGCTTGATGTATGTAATTCGTGTTGCGCCCGCATCCAGCTACCTGCGGCAAAATACTTACGTGGCCCACGTTGACCATCCACAGCTCATAGTTGTATCGAGTACGAGTACGAGTATATTTCATAATGCAATGCAATCTTTATGGGTTCATCGCAGAGGTGATCGAGAAGAAGTCCAGCTAAATGCAACCTGTTGGCTGGTTGGGGCTAGGTTTATCCAGAGAAAGCAACAGCATTGTGAGAATGCCTGAAAGCAGCCACAGCCAAGAATCTTAATAATGTGCTTAACAACAGACAGAGAGAAAACAAAAGAGAGAGAGAGACAGAGGAAGAGGAGAGGGAGTGAGAAATAATGGGGGGGAAGGAGGTAAGAAACTCAAAACCTTTAAAGGTTTAAGACAAATGTATAATTTATTGTATTAAATATCAATTAAATTCATTCTAGAAATGGTATAAAAATAAAAAAATATAAATATACATAACATATTATAGGCAAAGAAAGAATGAAGATGTCTTAAAAGCAGGGACCGTAACGATTTAATTTTTAAAATATAAGTTATATCATAAAAGTTATTTGTTAATCTTTAAAAAAAAAAATTAAAAGAAAACTTTTATTTTTCGATCTAAAATAATAATAAGAGTCGGAGCCACGTTACCCTCCCACGCCTCACCAGGGAGTGAATGAAATACACCTTCCGGTTCAAAAAACATTTGCATTCAGGTTTTGTTTTTCAACTTTTATAATAAAAATTGAAGAATCGTTTTAATTTTCAATTTTTATTTTTATAACAAAAATTTAAAAATAACTTTTGTTTTCATTTGCCAAAATAAAAATTGAAAAATTAATTTTATTTTCAATTTTTATTTTAAAAATTGAAAAATAACTTATATATTTTATTTTTATAATAAAAATTGAAAAATAACTTTTATTCCATAATTTTTAAATAAAAATTGCTAAATAAAAGTTTATACAGTTTCTTATAACTCTTACTTGCTGTCTTTGCTTAAAAGCTTTGCACAATAAATAAAAAATAAAATAAATAATAACTTATTTGTTTATACATTTTAATTGCAATTTTTAAAGCATATGGCTTGACAAAAATCGAGTTTTTAAAGTTTAAGTTGAAACATTTCTTTTATGGTATTCCTCAGTCATCTACCTTTCGAACTTGAGGTGAATGTTTTTATTTTACCGAAACTGCTTTTAAAAATAGCAAGTTGAGAATAAATACATTAACTTGTCAGATCTCAAGTGGAACTGGCAACCTTCAGCTTATCTGCATCCTTTGAGAGGGAACTATGTATAACCTGAAACTGAGCCCAACTTGGCTATAAGGAAGAAATTAAATAATTTTTTGTTGCTGTTGCTTGGAATTTTAATGATAATTTCCTCTTCACGAATTTATGGTATTTTAATTAAAAGTGCCTAAAAGAATAATTTGTTGTTGTTGTAGCTGTTGTTGCGAGCCCAAAATACGAGTTTTAGCCACGTAAATTAGCCAAGTTAATGCCTCTTGGCCTGTTGCTGTTTTGCTGTTGGCCGCTTCCTGTTGCGCATGAACTTTGCTAACTTGCGAAATGAAATGAACACTGTCAATGGCATAATCCTGACCATAAGCCGGACCAGTCTACAGATCTCGAGATCTCAAGATTCCAAGTCCCAAGTCGCACATAAACGTCAATTTGGCCAATTATGGAACGCACCAAAAACTGAAAAAAAAAAAGCGGAGCTGAAGACAAGTGCATTGGACTTTCGATTTCTTGGTCTTGTTCTTGGCCTCGGCTTTCAGCTTTTGCCACTTGTTTGGGCCTTGATTAATGCGCCCGCTCCCGCTGCTTTAACTTTAACTCCAGCTTCAACTTCAGCTTCAACTTCAGTTTCAGTCTCAACTCCAAGTTCAGCTCGTGCCCAGCCCATCCCCAGTCTGGGCTATTAATTCTATAGCCATCTTTTTTGTTGTTGCTGCCGCTTTTGGCCATAAAAGGCAACGTTTGTCGCCCCGGCCCGACGGCTCAACAGGTTGCTGTTAATGAACGCCCGCGCAGACTGAAGTCTGTAAGGAGTAAGTGATGGAGATGGAGAAGGTGGGCAGGGAGAGGGAGTGGGAGAGGGAGAGTAGGAAGGGAGGAAGGAAGTGGTGCCAACGCAAATGGTTAGCAATTACTTTATGCGCTTTGCGCGTTTGCCAACTGATTACAAGTCCCTTTTGGGCAACTATTCACCGCACCTCCAACTCCAACTCCGACTCCAACTCCGACTTCAACTCATTCAACTGCAGCTCATCCAACGTGTGCGGTAAAATGCACGAATGCGTTCAATATAATGAAATTCGTTTGTTCAATGTCTGTCCGTCTGTCCTGTCCGTTGCTTAGCTGCTATGCGATTCCAAGGGCCATTGCAATTCAGTCTGGGCACGGCCCAAAGGTGCGTGGCAGACCTGTCCAGACAATCTCGACTCGACTCGACTCGACTCTCGTGCCGCGGCAACTAACCTTGAATTTAGCTCAGCCAAACCGAGCACAGCATCTCAAGTAGAAACGAGAATTGTAGCGCTCAGTTTTTAAATACCCTGTATCCAGCTTAAAATTACTAAAAAGGAAATGTAAGATGTAGACGATTGATCTAAAATAAAAATCAAAATTATCACAGCTAAAGAAATATAAATTGAATAGATAATTGATGTATTTTATTTAATGTCTAATAATATTCAGGGACTGCAACATAAATTAAAATTAAATAAATTTCAGATTTAAATAAATAAATAGAAAGTAGATTAATAATTTAAAATTTTGTAGGAGCTAACCAAATAACAGTTGATTTTAAATATAGTGAAGATACAATTTAATTAAGTGATATAGCAATATAAATTTAAATTAAAATTAAATAAATTTCAGATGTAAATTCAAATCCAAATATAAATATTGAACTCAGTTATCAATTTAATTAACAGTACATTAATTATTTCAATTTTTATAGGAGCTAACCAAATAAAAATTGATTTAAAATATAGTGAAGATACAATTTAATTTAGTGATATATAGTTGAAAATGTTATCTAATTTAATATAATTATAGGGGCTTTCTAGTAATGCTCTAGGTGAATTTTTAATCAATATTTATAGCTCTGATTAATTCTCATAAATTTCAGTGCTAGCCACTAAAACATAAAATATTTTTTCTATATTAAATTCTTAAGTGCATTTCTTTTAAAGCTGATAAGTAATGTGCATATCTAAAAGTTAAAATAAAGAAATATTTCACGTTAAATTCAACTAAATACACAGTATCTGCTAGCTGAGCACTCCCCACTAGTTTGCTTATTTTGTTTTTTTTGTTGTTGTTTTGACTCCTCCGCTGCTTGTCACTAAAAAACTTGTTACACCGCAAAAATGCATATGAAAGAGACTCAAAAATAAAACCATACACGAAATGTGTCTACAGTTCTCCAACTCGCCCTCCACTTGGACTCGGCCACTCGACTCGGCTCTCAATTCGCGCCTGGCTGATTCATAGGCTCAGACCCAAAAAAACTTCACAGATATAAAACAAAAAGTCTTGAAAAGAATTCGCCAGCGAGTTGATTAAATGTTTCGAATGGTCAGAGGGACAGACGAACACTCGAAATCTTTGTTGATATTATTAATAAACATAAATTGCAGTTTAAACTGTTGTTAAGTAATCGTTTTTAGTGCCCATATTGACAGTCGCAAGTGGGAAGAGAGCTACGATCGATGCACTTCAAGGATATAAAGATAAAAGGGCCCTAAAATTGACACATGGAAACCTGAAGCTTTAGGAGTCAGAAGCTTTAAGGAGGCAAGGAAGTTGAGAGGATAGGCTGGAATGAAATCCTTAAAGTGGAAAGATAAATTAAGAATTTATTAATAATAAAATAATATAAGATAAATAGTTATTAAATAAATTATATAAAATAAAAACAAATAATAATAAATATATTTAATAAAAAATAATATATTACTAATTAAATAACATAAGATAAATGATAAATAAATTAAATACAATAATAGTTGATATATTTAATAAATAAAAATAATAATAATAAAATAATGTAAGATAAATGATAAATAAATTATATAAAATATAAGCAAATAATAATATAATAAAAAAAATACATATATTTAATAAATAATAAAATAATAATAAAATAATATGAGATAAATTATAAATAAATTATATAAAATCAAAATCAAATAATAATATAATAATAATAAATATATTTGATAGATAATAATATAATACTAATAAGAAAACATAAGATAAATAATAAAGAATTTATATAAAATAAAAAAATAATAATATAATAATAATTAATATATTTACTTAGGCAACAAGTTTGATATGAAGTTAAAAAAGTATATTCCTTAATATGATATCAAGTAAAGATTTGAATGGATAAATTTTAAATCAAATTATCAAAGCTAAAGAGAAAGTTTTAATTTAGAAGAAGTCGTAAACACATGAGTTAAGTCGGTATTAAATTTGATGTGAACATTGAAAGTTAAGTCAACATCATGTCCAGTCTCCAGTTGATGTTCATATCCTGCTGTTGTTCTTAACTCTCAGCGCCAGCACCAAAGGCATAAATCAAACTTCAAACAGTGCGCCAAATGTGAGGAGTACCAAACGGAGTGCAACTTTCACCCATAAATGGTGCGAGTTGGCCATAAAGTCTTAAAGGCTGTTGACGCAATGCCTCCTAATGATAACATTAAAATTGTGTTAAGAAATTAGCTAAGCGCAGCAACTGCAATAACAACAGCAACAACAACAACAGCAACAACAGCAACTATGAGTCGTAAATCATGTGAAACAACAAGTTGTAGAACAGCTTGCAACTTGGACAAGAGGAGGAAGAAGCAGCAGCAGCAGCAGCAGCAGCAGCTAGTTGCAACTTGCAACAGCAACATCAACTTGCAACTTGCAACCAGCAGCATTTTCACATTACGCGATAGCGAAATGTGCACGTCAATTAAGATACGCCAAGGTATGCCAGACAGGTGAATCAGCAGGTGGCTGACAAAGGGAGTGAGCAGCAGCAAAAGCAGAAGCTGCTGAGGCAGAAGCTGCAACTAAAACTGAAGCTGAAGCTGAAGTTGAAGCTGCTTCGTTGTCGCTCTTTACAGTGGCTGGGACACTTTTGTCAACAGAGTTTAACAGTTTCTACGCCTGTCAGCTCGTAAATCTCTCTCACTTGTGTTCTATCCTCGCTCTCTTCCCCCTTTGACTCTATAAATCTGAAGTCGTCTGTCTGTTTGGCGGACAACGCCCAGTGCTGGTAGCCCGAGTTTCGGTTGCGTTTAATAAAAGTCAATAAATTAATAAATTATCGCATTAAAATAAATTGCATCTAAATGTTCTAAGTTGCACATTAATTAAGCAGATTGCTTGATTTATTGCCGTATCAAGTGTCGCCTCCTTGGGCCGTGTGTGTGCCACAGTCTGTGCCACAGTCAGTCGACTGCATTGCACTTTAGCTGATTTTTATCATCATCGTTCGGCTGCTGCTGCAACTGCAACTGCAACTGTTGCTGCCGCTGCTGCTGCCTTTCATATTGCAACAGCAACAAGTTGAACGTCTTGCTCATCAACTGTTGAAGCTGTCTCTTTTTCTTTCCCCCTTACCCTCTCTCTCACACTCTTTGGGCCAGAACACATTTTATGTGTCCATTTACGTAGCTCAAATTGTGCGCATTCTAGGCAAAGGCAACAACAGCAACAACAGCAATAATAACAAGAACAACATCTTCTGTCCATTCTCATTCCCATTCCCAGCATCATCAACTTCATACCCATCCTCATCGTCATCGTCTTCGTTTTCGCACTTTGTTGTCATCCGACTGACTTCTTGTGCGTGCCAATTTTCTCCTTATTAATAAAGATAAATAACTTAATGATTATTACGTTTAAAGTGTTTAATTTGCAGACGTTTAGGCGCTATTCGCGATTCTTTATTGCCGTTGCCCTCGACTCTCAGTTGTTGTTGCTGTTGCTGTCGTTTTTAGTGTTTATTGAAAATAAGTTATTAGCTGTTGCTGTTTTCTATCTTTCTTAACAAGTGCTTCTTCATGGCTAATAACTAGTTATATAGAATATGTTGAAACAAACATTATATAATTAAGCTGATTTTTATTGGTAAGCATTTTAAAAAAATTCTATTGAATTGCTATAAGATATAATTGTTATTTAATTTCATATCAATTCTTGAAATGACATTTTTAATTTATGTTTGTTTTATTTGTCATCCCAGTTCTTTTACATATTTATTATATTTTGAAGTGATTTTAAGTTATTGATTGAATGAAAAATGAACTATGAAAGTTACTATTAAAGTAATAAAAAAATTTAAAATTTGAAGACAAATGTTGTTAATATTTATGGTCTATTCTACCTTAATGGTTTGAAAGTTAGAAAAACTTGAAATGAAATTGAGATGCATTTTCCTTTACTCAGTTCTGATTGATGATTTCTTTTGTGAAGTTTTCTACGTCTTAGGGCAGCTATTTTCATATGGATTGGCCATGTTAACAAGTGTAGTTGGTAGTCAGAGTACCTGTTTAACCAGACGGTAACAACAACGGCGACAACGACAACGATAACAACAACAATAATACAACGGCCCACAGTTGCCAGAGTTGTAGGAAATATGGCACACGCTGCCATGTGTAATTGTAATTTCTCTGGGCCTAGACATGGGCAACAACAGCACTGGGATTCTATCTCTCTCCCTCTATTGCTCTCTCTCGCTCTGCCTCGCTTGCACGCGCAGTGCGTCTCTTTCGCACCGTCTGATGGCAAAGGTGTCAACGCGCATGCGCGCACGAGTTGTCAGCACATTAATTTCATTTGCATTTCCGCTCGGCGCTGGTTTCGCATTACAACTCGAACTTAAAACCTGGAAAAACTAGTGCGATTTTCCAAAGCAAAGCCAACCTCAAGTGCACTGGAAAAACAAATCAATAACATTTTTAAAATTTTAATTATTTAATTTAAAAATTTTTTTTTTATTATTTAGTTAAAATATTATTAAATATTTAAAAAATAATTATAAGATTCAATGTTAGTCAAAAATTTCTTAATCAACAAAATATCAATTTTAACAATAAATAATAGAATTAAAATCGAATCCTCGTATAAAAAGAACCAAACAAAACTAAAAATAAATGTGTTTTTAAATTAATTTATTAAAATTATTATTATAATATTATAGATTAATAGAATAAAAATCGAGTCCTAGAATAAAAAGAACCAACAAATAATAATTTTAAAATAAAATAAAAAATTAACATTTTAAATTAAAAATAATTGTCTTTTAAAATTATTTATTATGTTTCCAAAATAATTTTCTATTTATCAAGATCGTTTTTTGGTAAATAGACACAAAAAAAAACTAATAAATTTAATTGAACAATTATAGAAAATATGTATACTGTCGAGCATGCTTGACTAGTATTTCGTCACTTGTTTTTCTCAGTGTACAGAGCAAGTGTTGCCCACTTGGCATCGGCTCGTGCCTAGCTTTGTGCCTGGGCATTCGGGGTCTGCCTCTGGTGCTGTCGCTGGCTTTTGGCCTGGCCCACTCCTGGCTGTTGCCAACTGCACAACAACATGAATCACACACGCACAACGCAGCGAGGAGGCATTTTTTGATTATTTACATAGTTTTGCTATTACTACAAATTTTTATTTGCCGCGCACATTCGAAGGCCTGTTTTAACAGTTGTTACTACTCTTGTTGTTGTTGTTGTTGTATTGGCCATCGTCAACTGTCGTTGTTGGCTGCGGTGTCTGGTGCTTTTTGGGCCCCACTGTTTAATTGTGGCTTAAAGTGGTAATAAACAAGCCTGGCGCAAGAATATTAATAGCCCATGTTATTGATGGCAATTGCTCGTTGAATTTGGCGTAATTAAGTCGTTGTCATCAGTCTCACTCTCTCTCTCTCTCTCTCTCTCTCTCTGTATGTATGTGTGTGTTAATTTATGCATTACCATCTTTCGTACTTGTTTGGGCTTCTTTTGCCAGTGCCGGGTAACTAAAAATAAACAAGTGCAGCTTTGGCACATTAAACCAAATAACTCGGTTCGTATTTCAAATCGAATAAAAATACCATAAAATCTGTAACAACCGCAGTTGGAATGCACTTGATGAGACAAAAAATACCCTCTAAAAATGTAAAAATTATAAAGAAATTTAATATTTCTATATATAATTGAATTAAATTTTTGAATAACTTTAATTTAAAGCAAATTGATGCTGCTTTGTTTGCAGACTTAATCTGATGAGTTGCTTGTCGTCACATTTTTTGGCTACAGGGTATTGGTATTGGTCATAAACGGTTTTATAAACTCCACATGTACTTTTGGCCTTTTATGAAATTTATTAATCATTAATTAAGTTGTTAAATTTCACTTAATGAGTTAATATGAATCATGGCAAAACATATCCAACATCTCTTAATTCTCTTAAAATTTATTTTCTAGATTGATTTTTCAAATTTACTGATTTTTTAAACATTTTTCAATGGGCAAATGACATAAATAAAGGGAAACTTGCGTTGCAATTGGATAACCTTAACATAATTTAGCTTCTGTTTCATTGTTGTTGTTGTTGTTAATGTTGTTGGCCCTGTGGCAAGGAAGTTTCTCCCACATTTGGTTGACTGACATTTGATGGTTTCGTGATGCGGCCTGTTGCCAATGCTGCCAATGCTGCCAATGTTGCCATGTTGCATACAGCGCCAAACATCAAACGAACGTCAAACGCCCAATGGTCAACAAGTTGAAAGTTTCTCCAACCAATATGGAGACAGCATAGATCTTTCTCATTCCCCAACTCCCTTTCTTTCATTCCCTCTCTCTCTCTCCCTCTCTATCTGTGTTATCAGGCTGGCCAAATGTAGCCGAGGCTTACAAATTAGCGCGCTGCCAACTGCAACTGTCCGAGTTGGCCCAAAAGGCAGCCTCCAAGTCAAATGACACTAACAACAACAATAAACTACTGTTGACATTTGTTGCTGTTGCTATTGTTGTTGTTGTTGTTGCTATTGTTGTTGGTGGTGGAGAGTGCAGCCTCCTACTACAAAAGACAAGTAAAAACGCGTCAGTTGATCTGCTCGACTGCTAGAAGCCCAGTACTCGTTTATTCGCAGCTTTTTGAATCTATCAACTGAAATGATATAACAATTTAAAAATAAATTAATGGTTTAATATCATTCTATAATATATATATATAAAATATATAAGAAAATAATGATAAAAAATAATTAAAGAAATATTTAAAAATAAAACCACTTTAAGTGTCTTTTCGTTGAAATAAAATTTAAAAAATTAAAAAATATTTTAAAATTTATCAATGCATAAAAACACATCAGGTATTTTCGGGTTGAAATAAAATTTAAATTAAATAAAAAAATGTTTAAAAACGTATCTTTGCATAAAATTCTTAATATATATACTCGAATTATCTTCTATGTTTATTAACTAAGGAAAATAAAGTTTACAGTTAACGTCCATAAAATAACACACATTTTTTTTTGTATACATTTTTAATTTTCAACTTCAAAATTCTGTCTTCTGATTGGTTTTTTCCATTTCCTTGAAACAAACTTGATTTTCACGTCGAGTGTTGTCAGCAAATAAGGTTGCTCCTATATTTATCGGATTAAATATCTAGGAAGACATACTTGGTCACATATTTAAAAGCCCATATACACTTGGAGTACTGGGCTGAAAACTACACACAATGGAACACTTGCGTCTTGGACTTGGACTCCAGCTCCAACTCGGACTCCGATTTCGATTCCGATTCCTCTGGCGCTGCGTGGGGGTGTCCACTGTATGGCTTTGTGCCTGGATCTGTCTCTCACTCTGGTGTGTGTGTGTATGGATTATGTGTGTGTGTGTGTGTGTGTGTACTTTATGGCCACGCACCAGGCTGGCATCCAGAGCCAGAGCCAGAGGCCAGTTTCCATAACTCGACTCTCGGCGACTCTCGTGTCCATGTCAGCATCGTATGTATTCATTTCCAAAGGGAATAACTTATGTACGCTCTGGGCACAATAAATTCTTGCGCTGAAAATGTCAATTAGGCGCAGATTTTGTTGTTGTTGTTTCACCTCACATTGCTGTTGTTGTTGTTAGTGTTAGTGTTGTTGTTGCTGCTGCTGTGGAGCGTGAAAAATCTAATTGGCTGGCATTTGTTTTCGGCGAATGAAATTGAATTGTATCAGAGCCCAATTCCAGTCACAGCCCCAACTCCCAGTCCCAATTCCACTTCCAGTCTGTGGCCCAAAACAGAAAACAGAAGGTAGCCAGGTTAACACACAGAAGCAACAACTATTTGAATTTACACTTGCTGCAAGTTGAATCCACATCCACATTCACATTCACATCCGCAGTCGGTAGCTGCCACTTAGCTGTGAAATGATGACATAAAAGAACATATGCGCTGACACATCAATGGAGCAGACACTCCGCCAACTGGACACTGTCTCTTTCTCTCTCTTTCTCTACCTTTCTACCTCTCTCTGTCTCTCTCAGTTTGGACTAATAGGCACAAGCGTAACCAGCGAAGGACCGCAGACAGTTTGCAGTTGTGTTTGCTTATTGACAGCTTTTAGCTAGTGATGGTCATGAATAAAATTCAACACGACATTCATATTTGGATTACAAATTATGGTTAAATTTAAAAATATTAGTCCTATTTATATAACAGCTTTTATTTGACAAATATAGATAAGAAAATGCCTCTCTTATTAATTTAAAATAGAAAATATTAACGCATCTTTTGAAAGTGATTTTTTTACAACAGATGTCGTCTGTTGTTGTTATTGTGATTCCAATAAACAATTTTTGATTATTTATTCGAAAGAATTAATTATTCGAAAGAATTTAACCAATGTCAGGAACACCAAAGATACTTTTCTCAATTTTTTTTTCCTAATTTTTGTACTCTGAATATTTTTCTTAGTTGAAATTCCTGAATTTATGATCTCCTTATTTTATCTTTCCAATTTTGGATTCCTAAAATTTTCTTCTTGGTTTTTTTTTTGTCTTTTTTAAGATTCCTTTAAAAAGTTTCGGAATTCGTATGAGGTACCTAATATTATAATTAAATTTTACATCACTTAAGTGTTTTAAATTTTAATCTATAAATAACTCAACATATCTAAAGCAGATTACAAGAGTTTTAAATATAAAATAAGTAAAAAAATTTAAAAATACTATACAATTTTTTTTTTGTGTAACATTCTTAGGTAAATTTATTTCTATTCTCTATTTGAGCACTCATTTATAAATTAAAGAGTCTTTTAATACTATAAATAAGCATTTATCATTAATAATTATAAAAAACATTTTACATGGTATTCTTATAATTTATAAATATTTTATATTTGAATTTTGAGTATTTTCGTTTATTATTGATTGTTTTTCAAAGCACTTGTCGTGTTCACATTGAACGATAAGTCACATCACGCGCACATCTCTAGCTATTACGCACCGCATCGAAGGTGGATGTGGCCAACTTGGCCAAGTGCCTGGGCAAGTGTACAATGGCCAAGTGCGTCTCTCTTTACTCCATCTCCAACTCCAGCTCCAGCTCCGACTGCGACTTCAAGTCGTACTCGAGTCTCGGGCGCAAAAATCGCAAAAAATCAAAAATAATTGCCAACACCGGGCGAAGTCTGGCGAGAGATGCGTATGGTGTGATTATATTGAATTTTTGATACGCGCTGGCCAAAAGGGCCAAAGGATGGAACGTTGCGCTGCGTTACGACGATGTGGCGACATTGACAGGTCAATATTGATGGAAACAAGATTTATATGACAACGGCGGCTATATTTTCAAATTTAATGAGCAGCAAGACCAAAGCGACCTCAACTGGCCAAGAGATCGTCTCGATCTCCACATCGACGTCGACATCGACAGCGACAGTTGGGCAGAAGTGTCGAGTAACTGGCTTAAATGATGTGCTAATAAGGCGCACATAACTGTGCAAAATATGACGAGTTTCTTCCTGACCCTCTGCCTCCTTTTCCTGCTCCCTCTCCTCCTCCATTGTCAATTCCTTTGGCATTACATGGCCGCCTGTTGGGATTTTACACGCCGCATATTTGGCTGGAGTGCGGAAATTATGGCAAACATGATGTGAATTTGTGCTTAATGAGCAGGTGACTAATGAATTTGACCAGCGGGAGGGAGAAGGATCAACTGGGAAGGGGGAAATGGGTCAAGTAAGTGGGTCAGAGGTGAAGTGCGAAAGTAGAATCTAAGTGAGATGAAGCTGGAAAAAAATTACAGATAAACAAATTAATAAAAGTAGGTGAGATGAAAAACTAAAAATATTTAAAATTTAATTAAAATTAAATGTAAAGGTTTCCCCATTTGCTAAAAATCGATACTTTGAGGCAAAAAAATTAAATTAAAAACTTAAATTAAAATAAACTATTAAGATCTGAATTTTATTAATTTTTTTTTCTCAACCCCACTCTGCTAGTTCCTACATTTTACCTGTCATTTATTTCGACTATTCACGTGCCACGAAAGTGCATTAATGAGCATGATTGTGCTCCACTAATAAATAAATATTAACTTATCAAAATTAATTCGAATGCAGCATAAAAAAAGGCAAAATCATGATCAAAATATCATTTCGCTTGCAAAAAGAATCAGTTTTGGCAAAGTTATAAAAGTTGAAAGTTGGGATCGATCCAGGATATATAAATATAAACTTCAGACCACGCCTTCTTATGCCTGAAGTGAACATGTTTTTGTGATAATAATAATAATAACTTAATAATAATAATAAAATCCTGAACTGCTATTAAAGTTATGGGACTTAAAAAGCTTATTAAAATTTTAACAATTATTTTTTATTTTTTATGCAATTTTTTTAGATTGAAACGAAGCTTAGAAGACTGCAGCCAGCAAAAAAGAATGACACATAGTATCTTCATTGAAGATTCTTCAGAGCTTTTTGTATCAGCTCAATTTCTAATCGAGTGATTGCAGAATATAATGATTTAAATTTTCCAAGTACAAACTCGTATGCTGATATATTTCTTTTCAGTTGCTTTTTATAAGCTGACCATCTTTCTAGTCATATTCTTCAGCCCAACTCAACTCATTGGCCTGTGCAGCCATTCTTTAAATGCCAATCCAGATGATCTTCAGCTTTCTCAATGGTCATCACTTGAGCAGCAACAAGGCAACAAGATTCTTGCACAGACATCCTTGACCTCTGAGCTGCATCAAGACAACGGAGACAGAGACAGAGCCAAAAACAACAAAGAAATAACAAAACGCCCAGACAAAAGACACCTACAAAAGTTGCCTCAAGTTGCAAGTTGTCTTAAGTTGCAAGTTGCCCCAAGTCAATGCCACAATCTACACCCACAAGTTGCCTGTTGCCTCACTCGAAGTGGCAACATCACAGCCGTCAACATTCCTTGCTCTGTCTCAGTCAGAGTTGCATTATCGCCACACGTCATCATAAGAGAGAGATGGAGAGAGAGGGAGAGACTGAGAGGGGTAGATGCGTGTACCGCCCGTCGTCACTTGTCTGATATATCACCTGTGCAACAACAAGTTGCAGCAACATGGCATAATGCACCAGCAACAACAGCAACAACGACAACAACAACAATCCCTTCTCTATATATTCATGCCAAATTGGAACAATGCCGACCGCACCTACAGACTATTGTCACATTTCGCGACTTCAGACTTCCAGACTGTGTCTCTTTGTGGCGTCTCTGATTCTGAAGCGAATCAAATGCATTAATCCAATTTACGCATGCCACAATGCCACAAGCGTCCACTTGCTCCAGAATTTTTATTTTTATGCTGCATTTGCCCCCGCCAAAGCTGTCACAGAAAAATACAAAAAAAAAAGGCGACTACCCTGGACACTGAACTGAACACTGAACTGAACTGAACTGAACGATTCAGCGTCTGTCTCCCAAAAAGATTTCTGTGTAAATTTGCAGATTTTTCAAAAGTTGGCAGCACAATTTAAGAGCAACGCAATCAGCGTTAAGCCATCTCTTTCCTCTTCCTTTTACCTCTCCTCTTCCTCTCTCTCTCCTTCTCTCTCTCTCTATCTCAGCTGAGAGAGCTGAGACTCAAGTGCAGCGGCGTTGTTGACAATTTTATTTATTTACAGTTGGCAACTGTCTATATAAATTGAGGCACCAGTAGGATGGAAGGTGCTCCAGCTAGGGATGGGTATAGATGTGCTGATGAATCGATATTTTATCGATAGGTGGAAAATATAATTATATTAAAATCATTTGTATTTTTAAGGAAATTTTTATTCCACGTTTGTTCTATAAAAATCCGATGTAAGTAAGTAATCTTTTAGACAAATATCTTAATTTTAAGAGCTTTTGTCTAAAAAATGTGTCAGGAATCTAAAATTTTTAAGAAATATCTCGAAGACAAGACCATATATTATTGTGCAATTTTTTTTAATTTTTTAAATTTTCAAGTTGTCCTATAGGTTACTGAAAATCAATTCAAGACAAATTCTCTTAATTTTAAGAGCTGGTATTTTTATCAATGTAAAATTTAAGGTTTTTTTTGAGAATATTTATTTCCTATCTGCTCGTTGAAAATTAATCAACTTGTAAGGTTTTGCTTAAAAAAAAAAAAAAATAATTTTTTACCAAAATTGTTCAATCTACTATTTTTATAAAAAGCCTTAAAAAAATATTTCATAAAGAAAATGAATTAATTTAATTTCTGTTTAATTTATAATGTATTTATTATGTGATAATTTGATATTTGATATTTTTGCCAATGTCAGTATCGATACTTTTTTTTTGGGCGATACCCATCACTAGTATCCTACACTCCTTGTGGACCTTCTCCTGCTCCTGCTGCTGCTGCTGCTGCTGCTGCTGCAGTCGGACAATGTCAACATAGTTGCAATTAATTTGTAACCGATTATCATCTCGAGGTGCCAAATAAACCTCTCTCGGCAGGCTCTCGGCCGAAACGTGTTGAGTGTCCTCGGTATCGGTATTTTGCATACAACATTTTAACTTGCAACAGCAACACTCGCATCTCTCGTCTGTTTTATGTGCAACATGGACGCATAAACAAGATCCCAGCCCAGTTGCAGGAGAATAAAAACCAATGTGCGATACTCGCACTCTCAAGTTCTCTTTTTCGTCTCTCTAGCAGTAGAATTCTGACCTGACAGGTTGCCAACAACACTTGACGGATTTAATTATTTCGATATGTGTTTTCTTTGCAACTCGATGTTGCACTGTTGCGTGTTGCAGCCACCGACAGCAACTGGCAACCAGCAACTGGCAACTGGCAACTGGCGGGCATTCCACATGCATCATGTCCGATCGTAATGAGAAAATATGGCATTTGTGTGACAATAAAGTGTGCTTCGCACTTATGTTACCCACATCTCGCAATTGCCATTTCCCACTCCCAATCCCCACTCCCAATCTGTATCCCAAAACTACGAGTGCTTCTACACCGCAAAAAATATTTGTGATATCGGGATAAAATCAATTCGATGCGCTGTCAGAAGTTTGCTTATCTCGGACTTTTGAATTGCCATTTAATCTGTAAATTGTCTTAATTTAGTAATAATAAACTTGAATTTTAGACTGATTTGTTTTGTGTTTTGTTTTTTGCTGTGCACAAATGCAATGCACAATCTCGCCCAGCATTTTGCATGCGCCTAAATTATGTTGACAACTGTCTGTAGCGTCTCATTGCAACGGCTGCTACTCACTCATTATGCCTGCAACATGGACTCGCACTCGTATCATATCGCCCGACTCTCTGCAGCTTTGCAACATGCAACGTGCAACGTGCAACGACGAGTCGTCGGTCTAATGCCTGCACCATTTATTAAATGTCTCCACGGTGCGACAATAACTTTATCAGGCCAAAAACGAGAAGAAGCTGCCACAGCAGCAGCCGCTGCAACAACAACAACAACAACACAGACACGGGCCACAAAACTGACCACTGGCCACCAGACACGAGCCACAAGTACGTGCAACAACAGCGACAGCAGACAGAGGACAGAAGAAGAAGACGACTTTGCATGTCTGGAACTGAGCTCCAGTTCTGGACTTGCTGCTCTGCCAAGTGCACAACCTTAACCCACTGATGACCACTTTAATCACATTCGTTCTTAAGTACAAATGAGAACGGTTCCTCATACGATCTCCGAATTTTTTTTAAGGAATTTTAAAAAAAACCAAGAATAAAATTTTAGAAAAAATTTGAAAGAAAAAATTAGGAATCATAAATTAGGAATTTCAACTCAGAAAAATATTCAGAGTACAAAAATTCGAAAAAAAAAACAAATGAAAAATATTTTTTATTTATTTATTTATTTATTTTTAATAAACTTTATTTGATTTCGGCTTTTCCTCATTTTTTTTTCCCAATTTTTCTTTTCCTAATTATGTTTTTTCCAAATTTTGGTCTTCCCAATTTTTGTTTTCCCAATTTTTGCCATCCTAATTTTGGATTCCTAATGACTGTATTCCTAATTTCAGATTCGTCATTTTGGACTCCTAGTTTTTCGATTCCTAATTTTGGATTCCTAATTTTTTTCCGAATTTTCGAATTTTGAGTCATATTTTTCGACATTCGTATAAAGAAACAATAAACAATAAAATTTCGATTTGGTTATATTTTTAAATGCTTGGAAACTAAAATAAACAGCAATGATAAAGTGACTATGGAGAACAATAAGAATGATTAATATTCAAATTACAAAACTTTTAAGATATGTTGGAAAAGTAACTAGTAATAGATTAGGAACTATGGATAAAGTGACTTAGGTGACTAATCACCAATTGGTATGAAATTATCTATTAGAAGCCAACTAAAAAGTGGCTCCGGGAGCAGCGGCTGCTTCCAACTTGGCTAGACTCTTGTGGGGTTGTTGCTTTTGATGTTGTTGATGTTGATGTTGCTCCTGAATTCAGATTTCGTGCCCACCGCTGCTTTAAAATGAACATAAGCCACATCAAAGTCATTACAAGAGACTTTATTTAAATTGTAGAGTATTATAATATATATTAAAAGAGTATTAAAAGTTTATTTAAAAAAAAATATGGCAATAATATTAAATATACAAGTTATGACAATATAAAACCATGGGTTAAATGTTGGTCAGGTGTAGTGTTACCGTGGATTGCGTTATAGCGTTATAGAGTGCGGCAACAACCGCATTTACCAGCTCATTAAAAGCCACTGCACCCACCACGAGTTCTCCATTGCGTGTCCATTGACCCACCATCCCACCATCCCAACTTACTCCTGTCGCATTCTCGCCCCTTTTTTCTAACCAGTTGAGATACCAAAATTGGCATGTGGCGGTCTCATAAACCGAGGAAAAGGCAAAACAGCAAGCGGCCATTTTGTGTGCAGGCCTTGTAAATTTAGAATTTACACAAATTAGTCGAGAAGCTGCTCGCTCATTGTACATATAATATAATATAAATTCTAAACGAGTTCGCGATCGCATTTGAGGTTGACAAACCTGTCGGGGAAGCTCATTTAAAGAATGAAAAAACCACTAACAAAGTAAAAATGTCAATGGCGCTTTGCTTGCATACGAAATCACACTGAAATAATCATATCCAAAAAATAAACACAAATTTCTGGTGCTGATTGAAATAATTTTTGGGGCGCCTAATGACAATTTCGTGTTTCTCAAAGGCGGCTCAACAAAATGCCAGCAAGCAAATTGTTTGTGTGTGTTGAGGGCTCATAAAATAAATAAAGGCCAGCTCCTCAATGTGCCATAAATTCTTAGAGTTTATTTTCATTTATTCTTATTTATTTTGGTTTTTTTTTGAGGGGTCAATATTTGCGTTAAGTCGCCATTTAATGAATACACGCGCTTAATTCCAATTCATTCGATTCGATTCGTTTCTTTTGATTTGGACTCGATTCGAGCATCCTCCGAGCACATTTAAACATTTGACAATATCATTTAATGTGACTGCTTTTTTTTTGTTTTTTTTTTCGCAACAAAGTCGCGGCAAGTCGCATTTTGAAACTCGTAAAAAGTAGCTATAAACATGTCAAGAGACCACAACGAATAAAGCTGGGAATTTCTTTATACCCTGTAGCCATTTTGAAGTGGTGAAATAAAGGTTACAAGACTGCAAAATCTATTAATCTTAAGGGCTAAAAGTAAGCAATTTTATTGAATATAGACAGTCTAGTCAATGTTAGTAAGAATCATACCTATTAAGTTTCGATTAGAATTACTAATATCAATTAGATTATTTTTGGAAATAATCGTAGTGACTATATAATTCACTGCTAAAAAATTGGTGATTATATAATAATTACGATTACAAAAAATCAGAAATAATCTAAAATTATTACAATTATTAAAAAATAATCAGCAAAAAAAAATAAATAATCAAAAATAATCTTTCTGATTATTTCGTCTTCTTTGATTGTGAAAATTTAAAATAATTTGATTTTTACTAGTCATAAAAAATCAGAAATAATCAAAATAATAAGAAAAAATCAAAAATATTCCGAATACTAAAAAGGATTATTTATTATTTTTTCTGAATATTTTTGAATAATTGTAAAAATTTTAGATTATTTTTGATTTTTTGTAATCGTAATCATTAAATGATTGGGCAAAATCGAAATTAATCGTAATTTAATCACTAGTTCGACTTTTAAACAAAAATAACCTAATTACTAATGATTATGAATAATAATCATTATTTAACAGGTATGGTAAGAATATATACGTTATTTACCTGTTCTTATTTATAATATGCCTATTAAAATCGCAAGGCTTTATTGCATTTATTAATTTATCATCAAATTACTCAACAACCTGCACATTGTTTGTTACACTATTATATGTTAAATTATAACAATTATACAATGTAAAAAACTCAAATTACTAGTACTCTAAGCACCCTTTTAATGTAATAGATTTAATATTATATACTCTCTCTAATTTTGTAAATAAATAAAATAAATAAAAAACTCAAAAAATTTGTTCTCAAGTAAAAATTTTTCATACTTATTACATGACAAATTTGCAGCTATTGATTTGATTGACTTCTTAGCTTAAGTATAATAATTTAATTTTTATTCGTCTTCAGATTTCATAATGATTACATAATAGTGGATAAAATAATGCTAGATTGTTAGTTTTTAAACTTTTTTTCCTTAAATTATATTATTTTAAGTTTTACTTGAGTAATCTCATTTCAGTGTTTGCGCCTACTGTTTATAGTAATAATAATAATAATAAAGATGGTAAAAATATGCTTAACAAATTGTTAAAGTAACTTGCCTAGATAATAAATTTGTCTGCAGCTTACAGGGTATCCTCCAGTTAAATATTGTCAGCTAGGTCATTTAAGTTGTCTCGCATATCGAAAGCTGCACACTTGTCGCTAAATAGTGTGTTTAGAGACCTGATCCAATGCGACGGAGATTGGAGACAGCCCGCCCTTTGGCGAGTAGACAACGAATCAGGTGTTGGCCATTTGCATTCCATAATGGAGTCTGGTCGAGTCAAGTCGAGTCTAAAGATTGTTGTCGCAAGCTGTTTCATGGCCAAAACGATTTCAAATGGCGTCTAATTTGACTAAATTATGCATTCAGCCACCGATCAACTTGTTTTCCCAATCAGTTTTGTCGTTGGCCTGTCATAAAATTTGTATAATTTTTACGGTATCATAAGGTGACAGTCATGAGTTTTTAGTTAGTTTCTGTTGCAGATGATGAGGAGATGAGATGAGATGAGAACTGTGCGGCCTTTTGTCTCTTTGATTTGCTCGCTCGCATTTGTATTTTAATTTTCTATCTTATTTTTGTAATACTATTTGTTGTCTCCCCGTCTTGATTGTTTTTTAATGAAGCTCCGCTGGGAATGTGTAACGCAATTTGATGATTTTAATTGGTTACAGCTAACAGGCGGCGTAATTATCGCACAGTATCGTATATTTATCGAGAGATTCAACTTGACACGGTCGGTCAGATCGGCCTGTAAAGATCTCGTTTGTAGACAGACGCTGAAAAACATGATACGAAGAGGAAATGAACAAGATTAGAGGCTAAATGAGATGAGTTGAGATTGGAAATTTAGTCAAATTTGGCGTGGAAAATTAATTTTACTATCAAATGAACGAACTGATTGAAAATTTGAATAGATATGAAGCAGACCAGAAAAAGGGCGGCTTGTTAATATTGAGTTATATTTTAATATTGTCTATAACAATGGTTTGTATTCTATGAATGAGTCGGATTCTTTTCTGGGAAATTTGTGAATGGAATGTTGAGATTGAAGGAATTTCTGTCTTTTCTTTTACAATTTGTCTGCACATTTTCTCAGTTGCCAAAATCGCAAACCAAAATCCAAACTGACAACAAGACTCAAAACAAACTTCTCCATCAATTTGGGGACTCCCATTGCCATTCCTCGACAGCTTGTCAGAGCTTCCTGCTGTTTGCTGTTGTTGCTCACTTCCCCCTCCCACTTCCCCCTATCCTGTCCCCCTGCTGCCTGTCTCTGGTCACCAATTTAATTGAAACGCCCACGTCATAAACTCCAAGGCAGTTTTACCTGCCATTTTGCCCCATTGCGTGTTCGAATGTTTGCCATTTGCACCCACGCCCATTTCCCCAACTCCCCAGCTCCCAAACTCCAGCGGCAGCTTCATCTCTGCAACAGAGAAAGACAGAGAGAGAGAGAGAGAGGCAGAGGGAGAGAGAGATACAAGCATTGAACCAACTTTGAGCGGGCACTAAATTTTTGGGTAAAATTATTGTTATTACACTGAAATCGTTTATTATTAATTTTAACGGCCAGACATTGCAAGCTGTGGGCAGGGGAATTATGAGGGGTTATGGAGGAGAGGAGGGAAAAGGGGGAGGGAACGCTCTTTGCATGTTGCGTGCGTGGCGTGGACGCGTGCAGTGCGACGTTAATGCATCCAACTGCCCTTCCCCTTCTCTGTCTCATTTCCATTCCCATTTCCATTTCCAATTCCAATTCTCAATTCCAACTAGGCAAAAATCCGTAGCGAACGCGAATGCGTCACGTGACTCGCACCCACACTCAATTTTTCCACTTCCTTTTCCTTTTCCACATCCACATTCAGTTCCAGTTCGTCCTGCTGTTGTTTTTAATGGTCTGCGCTTGTTATTGTTGTGTTCTGTGGTGTTGTGTGTTGGGCAAAGGATGTGCCCGGATGGGCGCAGCACATCGGCTTACCAGTTTGAGAGTCAGACAGGCAGGTAACCTAACAGAAAGCACGCGTCCCAATCATATTCCCAACCCTCATCGAGGGCTTCTACGCCACGACGAGGGCTGCAACTTTTTACGCCTAATTGAAACGACTGCGAGACAAAAAGTTTTCACCTTCTGACGTGCGCACAGCTCGTGGGCTCATTAATTATAATTCTCGAGTCGAGTGGGCTGCCAACAGGTAGAACAACAGGCGGACACCAAAAATTATGGAGAGTTCACACTAATTTCATTTTGAGTGTGACCAGATTTTACTCTAAATTCATTTGTATGCAGAATTAAATTTGTAATTTAGTTGGGTCTGGAATATCACAATTCTCAGATTTTTATAACAAAGTAATTTCAAATTATATAATAAATTAACCTTAATTTGTAATAAATTTTTACATTGATGTTCAGAATTTCTTTTATAATAAAGTTAAGTCTAAAATATCTTTAATATTAAATTTTAAATTCTTTAACTCAGTTAACTTGAAATAAATAAATTAATCTTGATTTGTAAAGTTTGGATTCAAATAATATAGTTTAACCAGATTTCACTTGAAATGCATTTGTATTCAAAATTTCTATTTTAATTTAGTTTAGTCTTAAATATCTTTATTTTCAGATTTTAAATTCTAATAACAAAGTTAGCTAAAAGTATATTTAAAAATTATCTTAATTTGTACACTTCACTGTTTATGCTCTTGCTTTATTATATTGTTGTTTAAATGAACTTAAAAGACACTCGTCAGAACTATTTTTCAGGTGTGAACGCAGCATAATTTACAAAGGGTTGTATTTACGGGGTGTGTTGTCCGTGCGCTGTAAATGCGACAGCCATAAAAGCTGATCCAGCATAAAATGCATAAAAATGTGCTCGTAATTCTAAATGAAAATTAAAAATGTAAACTTTAAATATTCCACATTTTGTTATTTATTTAAGTACAAACAAAGTATGTTTGGTACTGCTGCAATTTTCGCTGCACTTCACAGATGATGAGGATTCGTTCGGTGAGTCAACGAGGGTTCAGTTTCTGTCTGTTTGTCTCTTTCTCGTCCGTCTGTCTTCCTCGCTTGCTGCCTTCCCTCTTCCCTGTGGCCTTTGATAGATGCGCAAAAGTACTTAATCATTGTGCGGACTAAATTAATCAAGTGGCTTGTACTATGTGTAGTAGCTTCCGTCTGGTCTGATCTGATCCGGCTGAGGGGGTCGGACTCTGTGTTTTTAATTTGTGCAGCTCATGGAATATTCAAACAGCATATGGCGGGACGGGGCTGCAATCCTTGAGGCTGCATAAAATTAGGCAAAACAAGTAGGAAATTAAAAAAGAAACAACATTTCATTGCCAGTGTCATATGGCCAGGGAGAAATTCAAAGGGAGAAATGCAGAGCGGTATGTTTTTTTCTTTCTTTTGGTATCTTATGATTAATCGAGTTCATCTGTTGGATTGTTTACCATTTCTTTAATTTGATTGCCCTGCTCTCACTTTAATACGCGTAAAGCCATAGAAAATTTCACTCGGAGCACCGCATAGTTCTAGTTGATTTCGTTATGGTTAATAGTTAATGGCCAACAGCTTGGCCGTAACCGGCAACAGGTTCATCGCTAAGGAAATAGAAAAAACAGGCAGCTGGCATTAAAGTTGAGGAATTTTAAATCATGGCGACAATTTTCACAAATTCCTGGCAAAAGAGGCAAAAGTTTTGGTAAGCAAATTGGTAAGCAGGAGACGAGAGAAGAAGAAGCTAACATACATAAAATGGGAAGCAGCAGGCTTCTTGGCCAATTGTTTCTTTGGTCCGTGTGGCATTTCAGCAATCTTAAGTACGCCTACAAGAACATGTAAATAGACTTTCGGTATCGAAACAGGAACATGGTATGCAATTTGCTCGTTTGACACTTGAAATATGTGGCAACAAAAATACTCTACGACTCGAGTCGAGTTGCAAATGCATTTTCTATATGCGAGTCGAGAGTCGAGAGTCTCGAGACTGTTGTTTATAGGCAAATGTCAGACGACGACGTCGTCGCAGGCGGTGACAATGACAAGCCAACAGAAAGAGACAGCGAGAGAGATAGGGAGAGATGGGGAGAGAGCGAGAAACTGCCAAGTTGGAACTTGCAACGTGCCACTTGCCACGACAAGTGGCCAAGTAGCTGCTGCCTCTGGATTAAAGCCCACTAAACAGAACTCTGTCTCTGCTCTGTCTCTGCTCTGAACTGAACTGATCTGAACTGGACTTGCTCAAATGCCTCCCAACTGCCTCTCCGTCTGGTTGACTGTCCAACTGTCCGACTGGCTGATCAGCCTCCCTCCCTGATCGCTGGCTGAACTTTGAACTCGAACAAAATATGCGGCCAACTTGTTTTCGAAACCCGCCCCAAAATGCAGCTGCAACGCCCCCAACTCAGCGCAGGCTGTGGCAGCGTCTGCAACACACTCTTCTCCAGGGTATAAAGACTATTGCACAGGCTTTGTTTAGCAAGCGGAAATCAATTTGGAAAGTGGAGTGTAGATGTCTTAATAATTTGATCATTTTTGAGCACCCCCAGATTATGATTTTTAATATTTAAATTCTTTCTATTCTTTGAGCTATAATAATAATAATATAATTATAATTTAATATCATATTAAGATCTTAAGAACTTTGGTCAACTGCTCTTAGTTGACATTAAATAAATAAATAAAAATAAAATGTTTTCGGGTATATTATTACTAAGTATATTTGGAATATATTTATCAGCCAAATTTATTATTCTTTTGATAAGAAAATTCACAAATTGTAAATTATTAAACACGGTTTAAAATACAATATAGACTTCAAAATTATTTTATTTTTTAAACTTCGAGGATGACACCAGAGACATATTTTAAAAACTTCAATAATTAAGTAAAACTTAAAAAAAAAATTAAGTAATATTTAAAATGAAATATTTAAGAGTAAACCACTTTAAATCTAAATACTTAAAGTCGACTAAGGAGTATATTTTTATTTTAATTAAAAATAAATCATGAAATATATTAAATTAAAATATTTTTAACCGAATTTGGAAATGAGATTTTATTCATAATTTTGAACTTAAATATAAGCCGAATTTATTTATAATCTATATGTTTAAAGCCAGTTCTCATCCTTTATTGTTAAGGGCAAAACTAGAGTATTATTCTAGCTGCACTTAAAAATGCTGTAAAATCAGCTAGTTTTGCAGTTGTTGTTGTTGTTGTTAAGGTTGGTTCCGATATCAACGCTGAGTGAATTTGTATGTTCACAGTTTAAAAGAGCAGGCGCGAAAGTGAACACTGATCCGGGCGCTGGTTGCAGGCCCAAGACTTGGCTTAAACCAGCGGCTGCTGCTGCTGCTGCTTGGCTTACAATAGCTCAAGAATACCGCTATCATTATTCTTAAACTTTGCGGCGTCGGCGGCGTCGGCGACTCCTTGGGCCAAGAACTAGACTCTAGACTTTAGCCCGAGTCGATTCTCATTTTAATGAACCGCCGTTCTATTTTTCGCTGATCTTTCGCCACTAATAGGAACGTGTTCACGTCGTTGTTGTTGTTGTTGCTGTTGCTGTTGCTGTTGTCGTCGTTGCGGGTTTGCTCCTTGGTGAGACAACGACACCAACAACCAAAACGACAGGGAGCAACTTTAGCGCATGGCAGCAGCAGCAGCAGCAACGGCTTAAATCTATGAGGACGCCTTACAAACTATGCTTAAGTGATTGTCAAGTTAGGCTTTTAATTTATCATCCATAGACAAGAGCAACAGCAACAGCAGCAGCAGCAGCAACCGCACTCGGACCGAGACTCGGACTCCGACTCCGACTTGGGGGCTAAGTAGAGGTTATGCCTGGGTTAGGCTACCATTTTTTTTATACACCATTTCTTTATAAATATATTTTTATTTTTATTTTTTTATTTGCAGTCTTGTGGCTGGCAAAGTGTTTCGCATTGCATAATCTCGCGCTTCCTTGACGCGACTCCAAGTCGAGCTGAACTCCTGCACAGCCGACAGGTTCTGTGTTCTTTTCTTCTGCTTTTTTTAGACCCTGCTTGGGTGTTCGATCGTTCCACATTCCGGCATAATTGATTTTAAGCACAGCCTTGCTAATAAATCGCAAGTTTATCGCAGTTTCTTGCCATTTTTTTCTTGCTGGCACTTGCCGCCGTTTTCGGGGGCGGCCAACGTTGATAGTCGAGTAAATAATGATAGCAAATGCTGTTGCAAGTTGCATTAGAAAAGCTTTTCACACAGCTTGGCCCTTGACCGCTGGCTGCCACTTTTCGGCCACGTACATTATCCAAATGCTGCCCTGCACTTGACGATGTGGCTGAAGTTGCTGCCAGTTGCCAGTTGCAGTTTAACAAATTTCAGCTCGTTTATGGTCAAATGGCATTGCACTGGCCACTCCACTCCGTGGCAGACACAACGGCAGCTGCATGGCCGCCAATTATCCGTACAAGATGCAACTGCAGCCCCCGCTAAAAAAAACCCAACCGATGAGACGATGAGCCGCAGAGATTCCGAGATCCCGAGCTTTACAAGTTACTTTAACTTGCCGGTCCAGTCAACAACATCAGCTAAAGTGCTTCGCTAGCTTGTTGTTTGTTGTTCTTGCTGTTGCTGTTGTTGTTGTTACTGGTTGTTCACTCGTTGTCGTTGTTTTGTTGTTGTTGCTGGTGTTGCTTTGTCGCCTGCTCTTTGCTATCTGGCATTGCTTGTCCCAGGCTTCTTTTTATCCTATGCGTCTGCTATCGTCTCTTGTCTCTTGTCTGTTGTCTGTTGTCCCTTGTCCGTTGTCTGCTCAGTATTTGGTGTTCTCAGTTCCTACTCCTAGCTCCTCTGACGCTGTCCGTGTTCTGTTGTATTTTATCGCAAAAATACTACTTGAGTAGCTTTATGGCCCATGTTGGCCAATAAAAAGCTGACAAAACAATATTCCTCTGGGCAAATTTTTAGTCTGGACACAAGAAATGGGCCACCAAACGAGCGGAGCAACAGCTAAAGCTAATTTGCTTAGTTTATTCCAAGAAAAAGACAATCATATGGCGTTTGTTTAGTAATTAAAAACTTTATAAAAATGGAGTAGTAAAATAGAGAATAATTATGCAGAAAATTTTATATATAAATATTTATTTGTTGGTAATATTAACAATATTGCAAACATTAATTAATATTCAAAAATATATTTTTTTTATTGTAAACACATATGAAATATGTATGTTTTTTAAGAATAAGATAATCATGTGGCGTTTGTTTTGTAATTTATAATAAAAAAAAATAATATTATAAAAATGTTGTTGTAAAATAGGAAATAATTGTGCAGGAAAATATAAATATAAATCCTTATTTATTGGTAATATTAATAATATTGCAAACATTAATCAATATTAAAAAATAATATTTTTATTAATATAATTATAAAATATATTTGTTTTCTAAAGAAAAAGACAACCATGTGGCTTTTGTTTTGTTATTGAAAATATTATAAACATGTATAAGTAAAATAAAGAATAATTATAGAGGAAAATATAAATATCAATACGTATTTATTGGTAGTATTTATATTGTTTTGTTATTAAGAATGTTATAAAAATTAAGCAGTAAAATAGGGAATAAAAATGTAGGAAAAAATAAATATAAATACATATTAGTTAGTAATATTAATAATATTGCAAACATTAATTAATATTAAAATGTATTTTTTTTTTAATATAAACACATATGAAATATGTATGTTTTTAAAGAATAAGACAATCATGTGGCGTTTATTTTGTCATTAAAAATGTTATAAAAATGTAGTTTTACAATAGGAAATAATTGTGCAGGAAAAAGAATATATAAATACTTATTTGTTAGTAATATTAATCATATTATTAGGCAGAATTACAGGTCCAGAAAATAATAATAATCAAATAATCCCTAGCAACTCTCCCTGGTTTCCTGAATCTCTCAAATGAGTTCAATATCAAATTGATGCCAACAACTCTCTGTTTAAATACTGCAGTTCTTCATTTAATGTAAAATTGTTGCTGCTTGATCCCGAAGTTTGGTCTTCTATTCATTTAATATGCACGCCCGTTGAAGGCAATAAAGTCGCTACATTTTACGCTGATGCTGAGAAACTAAGGCAGCTACCTCAAAAAGTTGTGGCATTTCGGGCGTGGCAGTTATTTGTTGGCCGCTGAAATGCGGCTTAAATCAAATAAAAAATGATATTCGGGTTTCGTAGAGTTTGAAAAGGCGCTGAGTTTTTGAGAACAGGAAATATAATTTAGCTGACGCGGCGTGTGGTAATTAAAAGGGCAAAGCAGGTACCCAATTGTGGGCGTGTCCCGTTCGGTAGCGATTAGTTTAGAAAAAAAAGCGAATACACAAATCAAAAGACTTAGGCAACGAACTCGATGGCAAAATCGAAGCGCTTAAACAAAAAGTTCCCACATAGTTGCGAACATTGTCAATGCGATCGACGAAGACAATAAAATTAATATACATAAAGCGAGGAGAAGAAGAAGAGGATTGCCCAGAGCTGAAGACCCAAATCTAAGACCATAAATAAGAAAAAAGACGAAGGGTAGCGAAACATGAAAACCGCGTTGGCTTTGGCTGCTTGTTAACAAGTTCACCAACAGCAACATCAACAGCAGCCCCAAGTCCAGTAACAGCAGCAGGTAACAAAATAATAATAAAAGAACAACAACAGCAGGACAGTAACAACAAAGTATCATCTCTACACTTGGCCCAAAGATCAAACGCAGACATTTTAGCGGCAGCTTTTGATAATTTTTTCTGCGTTTTGTCGAAACGCAACATTTTTCATATTGTTTATTTTAGTTGAGTTACTTTTTTACTTATATTTCGTATATGTTTTTTCATTTGGCGCAACTGGCGCTCTCCCCGCGATGTCGGCATCATTAAATTAAAACGAAATTTAAACAATTTCACTGAAAATTATACACAGCGAAGTAGAAGAAGCTGCAAGAGAAGGAGCTGCAATGAAACCGAACCGACAACCTGTCCAAAGGTACCAAACTCAGGCTGTCAGTCAGTCAGTCAGCCAGTCAGTCAGTCCCAATGTCCCTTGTCCGTCTGGGAAGACGACGACGACGCATTTCGACTGGACAGGTTGATTACTGTTAAAATTATCACTGATTGTGATAAGCGATAACTGTGAGCACGTCAAGACCCAGAAGACGACGAATTTTGATGATGATGATGATGTGGATGGGAATGGGGATGGGAATGGGGATGATGCTGATCATCAAGCTGATGTTGATGCTGCCCAATGATGATGAGTTTCGGCTGTGTTTGGTTTGCTCTCGCCTCTGGGGCCACGAGAAAAGTTGAGGCGCATAACGAATTGTTACAAACTTAAATGGAGCGTCTCGTTAGTCCAACAAGTTAATGTGCCTCAAGTTGCAGTTGCTGTTGCAGCTTGGGAGTCTCTTGTGATATGTTAATAAGCATTTGCCACTTGTTTCTCTCGTGTGTCTGTCCGCTGTCTCTGTCCGTTTGTTGTTAGCTAGGCATACAAATTATACTATACGAGACCAGCTAAACTTTTACCCATGGATTGGCGCAAGGCAACAAGTGTTTGGCAACACCTACAACATCAGAGAAAGTTTGTTGTGGAATGTTTGTCTAAGATTTTCCCTCTCTCCCCCTTCTCCCCACAAATTGAATGTGTATCACACGAATGCATTTTGTACTGTTAGCGTGGGAAATGCAGTTGAGTTTAATCGTTTGCTTTTGGCAAATCATAAAGAATTCATTTGGAAATTGTTGCCTGACTTGGCACATTTTCCGTATTGAAATATGGCGGCTAATAAGCGACTTTTACAGCCTACCAATGGGAGTAAATCGGCTGAGACAAAGCTGAGCCATAAAATTAAAATAACAAAACGCGTCAGGCAAACAAAATAATCATAAAAAAGAAACAAGTTAAATAAACCTTTAAACGAAAACAAAACTGTAACAGACAAGCTGATCGTGGCGACGATCAGGCAGCCTGAATTTAAATACAAAATGCCATCATAAAAATTCAAATAACCAAAATTTAAATTATTGATTAAGATCGACGAAACAAAATATTAAAACAACCCAAAACTCGAGCTGAAGCGTCAAAATAAAGCCAAGTGAAATTTGTTAGTATTGTTTAATAGCTGACTAATAGATACACTCAAAAGCAGTTGTAGTTCCTGGAAGATGAATCAGATAATTAAGCAGATTTCAGCATAACTAAAGTGCTTTAATTGAGAAGAGAAGTGTGAGCAATATTCAGATTATTTACACCAGGGACTGCAAATAATACTTTTAAGAAACTGGATAAACTTTTACTTTAATTTCTTTTTTTATTTATAGAATAAAAGCTATTTTTCAAATTTGATTTTAAAAATTAAAAATGAAAGGTATTTTTCAGCTTTTATAATAAAAATTTAAAATAAAAATTGAGTGCGAATTTCTTTTGAACCGGAAGGTGTATTTCATTCAAGGGGGTGGTGAGGGTCGCTCCGACTGTCCTTGGATATGACTTTGTATGTATATGTCACTTTTGGAAATACGCCTTCCAATTCAAAGGACATTTACAGCCAATTTTAATTTTTCAACTTTTATAATAAAAATTGAAGAATAAATTTTATTTATTTATTTTATTTTTCAATTGCTAAAATAAAAATTGAAAATAAGAGTCTAATTATAATTTACAAATGAAAATTGTACTTTCATTATTATTTTATAATATATTTTTTGTTTAGATCGAAAAAAAAGAGATTTCTTTTAATTTTTTTTGATAAAAATCAACAAATAACTTTTTTTTGATAGTTTATATTTTAAAAAATAAATTCGTTATGGTCCCTGATAAATGCAGAGTATCTTCAACGGTCTCTGAGGGAGTGACATTATTAATTTATTAAATTTATTTTAATTACAGCTGCAGCTTTTAGATAAATGCCGCCATTGACCGACTGATAAATATGGAGAGTGAGCAGCCGTCGAAAATAATTAGTGCTCAGTGTGATTGAGCGATGCTTTACGATGATCGTTGGCATTGAGTCGCTGAGCTTTTTGTTTGGGACTATTAAAAGATCCATGGCTGATTGTATTGGACAGCCCGCGTTGAATGCATCATCAGATACATATCTTTGGGGATTTGTAACATTGTGTTGAGACTCATTTCGATGCGGTTCCGCTTTGAGTGGATTAGTGGCTCAAACAATGAACCGAAGACATTAAAGTGAGTCATAAACAAATCACACATTGCGTATACGCGATTTTTTATTGGAAATTGAAACATTTGTTACGTTGAAGGGATTACTCAGTTAGGTAGAGAGAGGTTGAAATGAAATGTATCTTCTCAATAAATGGGGCACACGAAACTCTCCTTTAAAAGCCTTTAAAGTTGTTGTTGCCGGCTACCCACAGTGCCCACAAGAAGTTTCGTTTCGTTTCGTTAGTTGTGTCTCGACGGGCAGCCCACTTGGGCCACATTTGCATATGAGTTCATTTGGCAGTTTAAGAACTTGGCACAAATAAACTTCTTCTAGCTGTGCGATGTATGTTTAAGCCACGAAACGTGTGCTAATTTACATGAGATCGCATCGGACCACATCCTCAAGCACAGCCACAGCCACATCGACATCTATGTTTTCTTTTGGGTGTGTGCACCCAAAATAAAGACTGAGCACAAAAAAAAAGGCAGCGAAATTAAATCAAAAGCGCGATACGCCAACGTTGCAACTGCCGCCAGCAGCCCACTCGATGAGGATGAGGATGATGATGAAGAGTCTATCTGGCGAGTCGCCTGGCAATCGACATCGAGAATGCCCTATTCATGGCCCATTCATGCATGATTTTGTCCCGCTGCACTGCAAACATTCCCAGAGCACACTCAATTGTTGCTTATCGCTTTAAAGAAAAAATGGGGAAAAGGAGCTGAAACTAGATTTAATTAAGCAAACAAGAAGTAGCTTTATTAAAGTAAAAGACGCGACGAAGGCATTGAATTTAAATTTAATTGAATGAATTTTGAAAATATTGGAGATTAAATTTAATTTTTTACATAATTTTATAACTTCACTTCGATCTAAGTAATCATTTTAGCTGCTTCTTTATCATTATGTCAATGACCATAGAGAATTAAGTTTCGAACAAGATTTTAATTCAATTGATCCATATGAAAAATAAATAATAATAATAATAAATTATTTTTACAGACTTTGATTTCTAGAATTTACTCAGAACATGTTAAATTTTGTTCGTATTTTAATATAAAATCAATTCTTAAAATAAATACTTAATAAATAATTTTTACAGACTTCGATTTCTAGAATTTACTCAGAACATGTTAAATTTTGTTCGTATTTTAAAATAAAATAAATTTGAAAAATAAATACATAATTAATAACTTTTTCAGACTTCGAGAACATGTTACATTTTTTTCGTATTTTATTCCGCATACGCTATTATACTGAAAGTAGCAAATACACAATTCATTTATCACTTAAAATTAAATTACACCTTTGCAAATTACATGTGCACAAAATTAAATTAATTAATATAAATTAAGTTCGCAATTAATCCGAGGATCTATTTAAAATGTAACTTATAACCATCACTCTCTGAAATTAATTTAAAAATATTTTAATTTATTTTTATTTACTTATTTTTCCAAGTGTATTTTTCCGTTGTCGCCCTGGTTAAGTCGGACCTATCCCCAACCCAGGCCCAAGGCTGCTCTATGTATATTTTGTTATTCTTTTTTGTTGTTAATTTTTTAGGCTGACCAAGTGGCAAGTGCAGATTGCGAGCATTAGATGAAATATTTATATTGTCTATATGAATTGAGCTGGCGATCTGCAACTGCAACTGCAACGGCGACTGCGACTGCGACTGAGGCCAGCCAAAAGTTCTCGCAGCGGGATGCCAGTCATATCGCACTAGAGACTGCAGATGACTGTGGAGATGACTGTGGAGATGGAGATGGAGACCGGAGTCTCTCTCTCTCCATGGGCTATATGGCAATGGCAATGGCAATGGCAATGGATTCTCGCATCAGGTAGCGGTAGCAAGCACACAAGTGTCCAGCAGACAGGAGATATGAGCCCATTCTGCAGTCACGTTTTATTTAAATATATGCGCGTGCGGGCAGCTGTTGCAAGTTGCCAGTTGCCAGTTGCAAGTTGCCAGTTGCCAGTTGCAGTAGCTTCAGCTTTGGGCCGCCTTTCCTGGGGGTGCCAATGAGTTTTAGCAGTCGATGTCGTTGGCTACTGTATATCTGTATATGCCATATACATATTTCTTAAACTTACAAAAAAGTAGCTGAAATGCAGATGAGTGCAACTGTACTTGCAACTTATTTCATTGCCTGTCATTGATTTTGGCCCTGGCGGCGACAAGTGTGCTCAAATTATGACTCAGGATCTTTTAATTGCAAATCGTCTTTTCGTATTTTGTCTTCTGTCTCTTGGCCAATTTCGTGTACTGCAAATCTGAAATTTCAATTACCCGAACATCACGCGCAATCAACAGCTCAGAGATCGTTGCTCGATGGATGATTAATAACCATCCTAAGCTTCCAATTCTCATACACTTCTTCCTGGTGCATCGCGTGTTGAAGCCACAGCACTGGGACTACCCTCAATGCTGTTGCCTAGACCAAAATGCAATTGTTTTCATTTTGGCAAAGGGAGCTAAGAGTCTATATAACTATTTCAGATATTTTGTAACATATAAATAGAGATTTATTGAAGTTTATGTGAATTTACATTTGGTAGAATTGAGGATAGTTTTATCTGGAGAATAATTTGAATTTGTCCTAAATAAAAGCTAAAAATTATTCTTTGCGTATTTATTTGGGCAAAATGTTATTTATTTTATAAATGAATTCCTTACTAACATTAAGTTTGTATATTTTTATTCATTCTTAAATTTATAAATTCGTGTTGATTTTGCCTTAAATACAAATTAATAATTCTGCTTTTCGTATTTATTTGAGAAAAATGTTATATTTCATTAAATAATTCCTTGCTTGCATAAAGTTTGTATATTTTTATTCATTCATTAATTAATAATTTCCATTTGATTTTTCTATCTTGAGAAATTTAACCTTTTCTTTCTGTTTAATCGTATCCATTTCAATGAAATGCTCAGTTTTAGAGCATTTACTATTCGTTTGTCAGACATAATAGACCGCTCGCTTGTTGCTGGCTTAGTTTATTTGCCAAGCGGCTTTTGACACAGTAGTTAACCAGGCACATAATAATAATGGAGCACTTCGTGCCGGGCTAAGTCCGTTTGGCAAGAGCAGAAAAAAACAGGTAGCTGCATCTCTCCAGCAATTGCAGTCTCCCATTACATTTATTATTTATTAATAACATAATTTATTGTTTCATGGCATTCATGTGAACTTCATGAGCTGCTGTTGTGGGTAGGACGAAGGGAGGGAGGGGGGTAGGAAGAGGGAGAGGTCGTACCATTGAATTAAATGCAACCTGGTGGCGACTTGAGCTGCAGCTTCAGCTTTAGCCTCAGCTTCGATTGCCAAACGGGGCATTAGGTCGTCGCCAATTGTTAGACGAAAAATTGGCGCTACTTTGGCGCGACGTTTGCCGCACGGCTTGCCAAAGTATTTTTTTCTTTTATTTCTCCTTTTTTTGGTCAACTTCTCTGCGATTGCCGCTTACGAGTAAATTGCGCAAAAGATTCTTAAAGTTAACGGCCCTTCATAAATTTTGTTATGAAATATGTGCGCGCTCGTTTAATATGCCATCCGTTCAGCTCCCAGGCAGCAAATCCAACTGGCAACCGGCAACTGGCAACTGGCAACCTCTGGCGTCTTTGTCCTCTTTGTGGTTGGTGTGCACTTTTCCAGTTTTCCCTCGAGAAAAGTTCTCAGCCTGGCCGGCATTTTCGCTCATTGTGGCTGCTTCTCGCTGGCAAGTGGCATGACAATAAAAATTTACGATTGCTTTTATGGATTTACGAGGTTTTCGTTGGCGTCTTCTTGGCCAGCTTTGCAGCCTCCCCCACCTGACAGACAGTGCCGTCTTCCACCACCTTCCACCACCCACTTTTCCCTAGTGTCTCGTGTCCATTCTTTGCACGCGCTGTAATTTGACGCTAATGAGTGTCAAAGTTGATAGTTTGATTTTTGCAAATGGCGTAAATGTGGGTCGCAACTTGCAACCAATTGATGGACAGAGTCACGCCCACTTGGAGGGAGGGAAAGAAGCAGCAGAGAGATGTCATTAGTGGGAAATAGAGAGAAATAACTATGATTGCATATTGAAGATGAATTTTGCAGCAAGTTGGAATAAGATGTAATATTGTTTAAATTTGCAATTAAGTGGGAAAGTCCAATAATGATATGTAATCATTGAAAAAAAAAGCGAATTTATTTATTAATTCTTTAGAAATTTAAAAGTTTCTTACACTTTCGCATTTTACAAATTAAAATATTATTATTTTTTTTTTTTGAATATCTATATTATTTTCAATTATTTTAATGAGAATTGAATGCACGTAGCAAAAATTTCTGATATATACCAAAATTATCAAAAGTAGAATCTACATTTGTTTAGCACTTTTGGTATGGTCATTTTCCATTTACTTATTTGTTTATAATTATTCTTAGATGTAAAATCTGTCTATTAAAGGACAATCAGTAATTTGTGTGGCTTTAACTTAGCGGATATATAATATATATATATATATATATAATATAATTTATGACGGGTATTTTTTGAACATACCAAAGAAATTTAATTATAAGTTTAAAATTCTTAGCTCTGTTTTATCATAAATTAATATTTTAAAAATTATAATCGGCAACGTCCTTAGATCTTCTCTCGAATAAATAGCTATATAATTTACATTAAGTCAGTTTATGTATTTTCGAATATGATATCATTCTACTTACAAAGAAATCTGCTCTAAGAAAATTCTTGCTGCAGAAAAGAGTGTAAGAAAAAGGCGAATAAATATCTCTATCTATATTTATCTCAACTGTCTCACACACTTGGCTCTAATCATTAAGCAAATACTGATATTTGCCACATGCAGTGGCAGCAACATGATGTTGCTCAGTGAACTGAAGTCGCTTTCACTGCTGTCCAACGCTTAAAATCAATTTTATGACTTTGCCCAGAAAGGAGCAAAGTAAAAATAAAATAACGAAGAGTAGAAGGGGAAAGGGGAAAGGAGAAAAAGTTCTCTGCACGGCCTGCTGAACTCTGGCCTGGCCAAAAATTTTCACGCCGCTGCCGCAGCAACTTGTGGCACAACCAATTGAGGGGCACTGAATAATTTCACCTACCAAAAAAAATAAAAATAATACAAAAAATGAAAAGAAACAAACGAATCTTTGGGGCATTGTCGTCGTCGTCGTCGTCGTCGTCGTCGTCGTTGTTGGAAGCACGCACGCAACTTTCATTGAATTAAACCCTAAAAATATGAAGCTTATCACAAATCAGGCAGCATTGGAGGCTTCATCACCTACTTTGAATGTTGGCTACCGCATGAGTCGCTGCCACACGCTTTGACCCACATTCGTGCCACAGACAGTTGAAGATGAACTAAAAATGCAATATACAAAATATATATATGTATGTGTGTGTGTGCCGCCACAGCCGCCAAAAACAATTTACCAATTTATGTTGAACTGCTGCGGTTCACGTTGTGAAGTTGCAACAGTTGCAACAACTTCTCCTGCTCATGTGCATCCTCAGTTTTATCCCGATTCCGATGGCAACTGCGACTGACTTGGCAAATCACTAAATTTATATGTTTTCTGATTCAAAATATTTATTGCCAAACCAAAAGCAACTTGCAACTTGGCCCCAAAAAAGGGCAGCAGCCCAAGTGTCGACTGTGAGAGTGACAGAGAGAGAGACGGAGACAGACAGAGATGGAGACAGCGGCGAAGCTGCGCTCAAATTGCCTGAAAAATGGGAGGAGGACATTAAAATTCACCAAATGTATTTATTACGGCACCAAAAAGCAACAACAACATCAACATCAACCGATGCGTCGACCGCAGCCCACATACAAAATCCGTTGGCCAGGACTGTGAAATTCAGCCAGAGTCTCAGTTTGAGTCTGAGTCGCAGTCTGCAGCTCATTCAGAGTCTGCTTTTGGCTGAAGAGTCGAAGAGTCAAAGAGTCGGCACTTGGACTTGGACGGCGGCATGTTTGCAGATTGATTTGCTGCGCCTGCAGATACCCCGAAGATACCCCAAGCCAAACACTTGCCACAGCCTCAGACTCAGACTCAAACTCAGACCGAAAAGCAGAAATCAATTGTGAGCAAAAAAGGCATTTAGTGTGAGCCCATCAGCCATCACACGGACTCAAAAATTACACTTGGAGAAATAGTAAATAAAATTATATTATAGAAAAACGTATGTATATTTATGATAGTTTGGCATTTAACTATATTGATAACTATATTTAAGACTTAGTGAACATGAAAATAATCAAAGTTCAGATGTAAATGTCTAATAAAAGAAAACTTTGCTTAGAATTTAAATTATTAGTCCCAGTTGTTTTACCATAAATTAAATTTTTTTTCTAAACTATAATATTAATAATAATATGTATATAAATATTAACTCATTAAGTTTCATGAATAAATTATAGGTAAAAGTTACTTACTTCCTGACGTAATCTTCTTATTTTTATTTAATCGTTTATAATAATCAGCCATCACACGGACTGAAAAATAACACTTAGAGAAATAGTAATTTAAAATAAATTATAGAAATAAATATTTGTATGATAATTTATTGATAACTATTTACAAGACTTTGTGAACAAGTTAATAAACAAAATTTAGATATCCGAGGTGTGTTTAAAAGGAAACGGTGACTTTTGAATTTTTTAGAAAAGTACTTATTTGTTCATCAGTATCTATTTTGAAATGCGCTTTTCGGTATGGAAATCAGCTCGTTCTTCGATTCTGACTTGATCTCATCAATTGTCGCAAAACGCTTTCCTTTCATTGGTCTCTTCAGTTTTGGGAACAGGAAAAAGTCGCAGGGAGCCAAATCTGGTAAATACGGTTGTTGGGGCATGATTACGGTGCTGTTTTTGGCCAAAAAAACACGAACAACCATTGAAACGACTATTTAACCCCTTTTTCTTCCATTACATACAAGAAGTGGCTTTTTAGCAATTTTCAAAAAATCATAAAAAACACTAGCGAAGAGATTTTTGAACATTTTTTTTTGTAGTCGCTCTTAGAATTTTTTGAACTTTGTTTAATTTTTAACACAAAATTTAATACATATTCTTGACCCATATTTTCAAAAGTGACTAACCTTTTCAGTTGGCTGCTAATGAAACCATATGATAAACATAAGTATCCGAATACAACAAAAACAAAATATCGATAATCGAATGTACACAGCCCGCGAAAATACAAAATTCACCTTTTCCTATAAACAAGAAAACTTAAGTCAGAATTTAAATTATTAATCCCAGTTGTTTTACCGCAAATGATTCGAATAAAGAAATCGAATACTAAACTATGATAATATTGTTTTTATAATTTTTTGCAAGTCTCAGATAGATGACCGTTTTTGAGGAGGAGTTTAGGATGATTAAAAAAACATGTTATAAAGAAATTTATTAATTTAAATTTAGTAAAAATTTCATAATAGGAAACAGTTAATTTTTTTTTATAATTTTTAATTAATCGTTGTTAATTATCAGACAATTATTTTGTTAAGTGTTCCTGGCATGGCGACGAAGTCACAACGCGCCGCGTTACAAGTGGCCAAGTCGCCTAGACGATGTGGCATACAACTAACATAGATTCGAGCCAAAGTCGGCGATTGAAAATTTATTTCGATGCCCTGCAGCTGAGTTATTTAAACCGACGAATTCAATTAGAGACAGTGACTTGGTTTTTGCGCGCTAATCCAAGTCCAGCTCGGAGCCAAGGGACAGGGACAGGGAGAGGGACAGGGGAAGTTAAAGCCAAAGTCGGAGCTGATGTTGAAGTTGGAACCTGAAAAGCGTCCGTTGAATTTGCGTTGGCGCTGAGGGCGAGTCTCAGTCTCAGTCCAAAAGCGGCGGGTGCGGCCCCAACGACTTCACGCAGATCTTTGAGGAGGCGTCGATTGAGACAAGTGGAACTCTTTTTATTTAACTTTTCTTCTTCTTTTCACCTTTTTATGCCCTGCAAAAGTAAAGAAAATGAGTGTAATTGTTTTGTGCATATGTATGTAACAGAAAGAAGAAGGCAACTTTGATCTATATATTAATATATCAATTTATTTATTTGTTCATTTAATGTCAACTAAAATCAGTTCAACTAAAATCAATTGACAAAAATTACTTTTAAAAATTAAAGTAAATTTAAATAACCTAATATGATTGTCAATAAATATTTATTAAATATAAATTTAAATGAAAACTAAAAGGATCTAAGGAAATTAAAGTCAAAAGTGTAAAAATAAATATAAATACATATATTTTTATTCAGTATCAAGGTTTTGCTGCTTTAAAAAAACCATTAAATCAAAACCATTAGAATTAAAATGTTAATAAAATATAATCAAGTATGCTTTTCCAGACACTTAATCAATTATTTATGTAACTATATTATTATTGTTGGCTTACTTAAACACTAAAAATATATATAAAATTTGCAGTTTAAGGATTTCCCAAAGCGAACGCCAAAATGATGAGAAAATTAAGAATGCAAAAATGTTGCTACGTACTTCCGCTAAAATGGGGTATGCTCTATTTAGCCGTCGTCGACATAATACTGGGAGTGATTGGATGCCTTGCAGTGTACGGTATATTCACAGACGCGCTAGTCGTTGGGTTTCAGAACAGTATTTCAATATTCATTATTCCAGGAATACTTTTTATTGCCTGCATACTCTTAATAATTTCAATATATGTGGTAAGTTTCTCTGAGTTGTTCTGAGCCCAAATTGAAATTGCTTCGCATTCCACAGCAGAAAAGTAAACTAGCATTTTTTTATGTTTTTACGTCATTTATTGGCTGGGCGTACTTTATCTATAGGATCGCTCTGGGATTCAACAACTCCATGATAGTAGAAGCTGTAATTCATCTAATTATTCTAAGTAAGTATCTTCGAAACGAATTATTTTTCGACTTTTTATCCGAGTTTTTTTTATCACAGTCATTACCATTTACTTTTGGTTTTGTGTTCGCTCTTGGTACCTTGAGCTCAAAGATAAAGAAGCGGGGAATTAAAACTAACAAAAAACAAATTAGATTAAACTAAATCGAACATCGAGGATCATGTTTTAAACTATTTTGTAACGTATCCAGATGAATATGATTCTCTGTTCAGGAGTAAGTCAAAGAAACTGAATTACCTTTTAAGTTCTAATAGTTATCATTAAAAATATGTTAAGAAAGGTTTGGTTTTTTTTTGAAAATTATTAATTGGGCAACATTTTTAATACATAGGTTTTTATTCGGTAACAATTATTATTATTATTATTACAGGGTATCACAGCGTCGCGTGTGCTCGACTGTAGTCTCTCTGATTTGTTTGATTTTTTATTTTCATTGTTGGTGGATGTGTTGGCCATCTTTCACCTTTGGCGCAGCATCTTTACCATAAGTTGGCAGGATGCGCGCGCTTTTATATATATGTATTTATTTCGTTAGTTCATTTAATTTGATTTAATTATATGCGCGGGCAGTGCAAACTCTCATCCCCTGCCCCTGGCCCTTCCCCTCTGCTTCACCATATCATTCACTCTGCAGGGGGCGTGTCTATTGAGGCTGTGCCCACTTTTCGCTGCCACAATATTTCCACCTCCCAAATGTGATGTATTTTGGGCTCGTTCGGTGTGCGCTTGAAAAATCACCGCTTTCAACTTTAATATTAAGTATTATTGTGTGTGATGAACATTTCTTTCTCATTTTGTTCGTATTATTTTATTTGTGCTTGATCGCATTGTTGTTGTTGGTTGATCTTAGGAGTGGCTTGTTAAATTTCACTTGCATGTCAAGCCAAAGTCTTGGCGCGAGGTGTTGGGCGTCGATTTATGCGCTTTTCACTTGTCTGGCCTTTGGGGAGGAGCAAGATTTACATTTGCATTGGCAGAAGAGAAATCGTTTCGAGTGGAAAGAGAACGCATGCAAATGGCAAAAGACTTGAGCTGAGAGGCGGTCTAATGTGGGAAAATTCTTGGTTTGGATGGTAAACACTTTAGACAAAGATTTGACATGATTCAAAAAATTATTTAAAGCGAAATGAATATGAAATATTAATTTAAAAATATATATAAAGAGACATATATTTTTAAACTATATTATTTCTTGGATAAACATTTGATACAAATATCTTAAACTGTCAATTTGTTTTAGAATCATGTCAATTCATAGCTGATCGACATAAATCTCTCTAAAAGATTTCTCGAATGAGTTTCTGCTACAAGACATTGAACATAATTGTAGTTGACGCATAATTGTAGATATTACGTGATTCAAAAAATTATTTAAATAAAAATGAATATGAAATATTAATTTATAAATAAATATAAGGAGACATTTGAGAACATTGATCAACACAAATAATTCATACTAGAATTATATATTTTGAAAAATACATATATTTTTAAACTACATTATTTCTTGGATAAACATTTGATACAAATATCTTATACTGTCAATTTGTTTTAGAACCATGTCAATTCCCAGCTGATCGACATAAATCTCTCTAAAAGATTTCTCAAATGAGTTTCTGGTACCAGACATTGAACATAATTGTAGTTGAAGCAACACGAAGTTCAACACGAATCAGCAGCCAAATGATTTATCACCAAAAGCATAAAGTAATCAAGCCACAAACACAAAAGCTGAGCACAAACAGAAACAGAAACAGATCATGGAGCATATGAGTGTAAAGTGTACAAGTGCAGCCCCTTTAACATTGGCACTCCCCATCTCGATGTGGGTCTCAGTGTCTCTCCAGTCACTTGGTCACATACCAGAAAAGGCCACTAAACCGCATAACTGTCCATGTCGTTCAGTATCTGAAACAAAAACCCAATTGACGATGACGACGACGACGACAGGTGATTAATTGTTCCAAGCGCGTAGACGTTACTTAACGCTCAGTCTTTGAATCTGTTTCTGAATCTCTGACTCGTGATGTGAGTGTGAGTGTCCATATATGGATATATACATATACATACATATATATTGTAGTCAGAGTCGCAAGTGTCGAGTCGAGGGAGAGAACAAAACAAGTTGCAGTGAATGAATAGCTGAATAGTTGAATAGTTGGCCAAATGACTGAATGATACAAGCACCTGAAATTCAAAACAAAACAAAATCCAACACGACAACACAACAAATACAACAACAACAAATCTCGTGCGCAATGACAGCAGTTGAAGTCATGTATTTTTTTATTTTTTTTTATAGTTTTCAGTAGATTCGAGTGCTTGAGAGATCTTGGGTTACACTTTGCTTCCATTCCCATTCGGTTTTGGTTTTGGTTTTGGTTTGGCGTGCGTCGTGGCTCACCCATGAGTCACCCCTCCCCCCCTCTCTCTCTCTACCCATCTCACTCTGATCCACTGATTGCTTGATTATTATTTTGATTAATTAGCTTAGATTTGGCTAGTTCAAACTGTACGGCCCACGCCTGAAGCTCTGCGATTGTCTGGCCTTTTTGGCTCAGGCTCAGGCTGATCAGGTTCATGCGTTTGCCAATGATTGATTGAAGTTTGCGTTGATAACAGCTTACAATTGAGAAATTATTTACATGAGCTATAATTAAACTTGTTTGTTGTTGCCTGTCATTTGACGTGTTCGCTGTACACGTCACTGTCTCCATCTCTCCATCTTCATCTCGGTCTGTTCCCGGTTCAGGTCTCAGTTTTCGGTCTGGTTTATTGAACTGTCTTCAATTGAACCAAGTGTGGGCAAAGTTGAAGCTGAGGCAAAAATACAAAAATACAAAAATAAAATAGAGCCGTTGGCAAGTGATGTTACCGATGTGTGTATCAATAATCAGGAAATTGCTTTAGGGCCTGTCAGATGCTCTGAGTTGATTAGCCCGCTCATAATGTGTTTAGTGCGAATAATCAGCAAAGATCAGTGCAGGTCGTCCAACGAATGCTTCAAGCCAAATATATTGCTAGAAAGCGAACAGTGTTGCCAAGGAATGTAAATGGAGTTTGCTTACAATTAACGTAATTACTAGACATGATCATTAATGGCAAAGAAGTTTTCAAGTTCAAATGAATATCCAATTATAATTATCTAAAGCAATTGCTTTTATTCAACTTAATCGTCGGAAATTATCATTCAAATATTTGCAAGCTTTTAATAATAATCTGAAAATAATTAAGTGTAATATTTATATTTTAATTTAAATGACACATCTAGGAAACAGCTAAAATAAATTAAATTAAAATAAAATAAAATCAAGTTGGAAGAGAGAGTTTGCTTACAACTAACCTAATTACTAGAGATGATCATTAATGGCAAAGAAGTTTCCAAATGTAGATGAATATCCCATTCTTATAATCTAAAGCAATTGTTTTTATTCAACTTATTCGTCAGAAAATATCATATAAATATGTGTATAAATTAAATTAATAATTCAAAACTTCCGGAAAATTCGGAATAATTACTAAGTTAATCTGAAAATAATTAAGTGTAATAATAACATTTTCATTTAAATTACAAAAATTACAGCTCACAACAATTGAATTAAATTCAAATAAAATCAAGCAGGAAAAATAAGTTGATCCATTCTTAATTGGATCTAAAGCTGAACGAAACCTGTCAACCTCAAGTTAATTTCAGTTTGTTGCTGGCCATTGGCATTTAACTAATTTGCTGCCAATGGAAATGTGTCAACTGTGTGTCAAACTCGGGCTATCGTCATGCTCATCCATCTGCCCGCCACTAAGTCACGCTCCAATAGAAAGCTGTGTGCCCAAAAGCAATACAAATAAGTCCCCTTCCCCAGTCGTCCCTCTACCCAAATAAAAAGCTGATACGGGCGCCCATCGATCGTTTGTTGTGTGGCCAAAATGTTGCGTTGTTGTTATTGGTTGTTGGGTTGTTTGTTGGGCTGTTTGCTTGGGTTGGATGCGTGTCGGGTCCGTTGAGCTTCTGCCTCTGATTCGGGCACGACTTTCTTGGCGGCATTGGGACATTGTCCAGCTGAGCTTCACTTGCCTCATTCGACTTCGGCAGCTTCGACTCCATTTGGGGGCAAGCGAAACATGCAAAGTGACAACAACAACAACAACAACGAGACTCCCTGCCATATTTGGCCACATTCAAATGCCATTAACACGTACGCCATTTGTCGCATAATGGTGAGAGGAGTGAGTGAGAGGGGGGATGGGGGAAGGGGGTTCACTTGTGGGTTCATTTGTCCACTTTCTGTGTTTCGGCCATTTCCGTGTTCGTTTGTGTCAAAGCCGCTGCACGCATTTCCCCCAATTCGACATTTAACACTTGTAAATTTCTTGGCCAGCAGCGTCGCATTTATGGAAAGGCCGCGGATTGAAAAAGTTTTTTTTTCTACCCTCTGCAGAGAGTATTATAATTTAGACACGAAATGTGTGACTTATTAAAAGGAGGCGTGGCAGGCCCCATTAAGTTTATATATTATCGAGAAAATGTTATATCAAAATAAATAATGCACACTCATATTTGTTTTTAATTAATTTGTTTCTAACTTATACAAAATACCCAAAAAATGTAGTAATTATGTTAAATTAAACTATTTTTTTCATTACATGTCAAAAAAATGTTATATCAAAATAAGAAATGCACACACATATTTTGTTATAAATATATTTTTTTTTTTAACATTTTCTTAAATACATAAAAGTCATAAATTAAATACCAAAAGAATGTATTAATTATGTAAAATTAAATACTATTTTTTTCATTACATTTCGATAAAATGTATTAATTATGTAAAATTAGATACTATTTTTTCATTTAATTTCATTTGTTTTTAATTAATTTTATTTTAAGTTTTTCTAAAATACATATGTATATGCAAAATAAAATAACAAAAAAATTTATTTGTTATGTAAAATTAAATACTATTTTTTACATTACGAATACAATTAGTTGACTAACATTGAAACGATCGGTTCAACAAATCTCTACAAAATTAAACAAGTTCTCATAGAAACGATCGGTAAAAAATGGAATTAATTGCTCTGCAAGGGTATCAAATTGTCTGCGTGCCAAAGCTTAAATTTTCTTCTTGTTGTCTTGTTGTTGTTTTGGTTGTTTTTCTCTTCGGCTGCTGCTGGCGGCAAATCGTGTGTTTCTTGTTGTTGTCTCCTGGCATTGGGCTCGCATGGTAACCTGTCGTGATTCTTGTTTTCATTTGCTTTGACTTGTGCGCCTTTTTGGGCTGCCGTCGCGTCTTTACTTTACTTTGGCTTTGGCTTTGGCTTTGTCTCTCGCATTGGCAGTTATTAGGCCTAAATGCAAAAGGTTTCCATTTGCCTGGTTGTTTGGCTCATTAGCGGCCTTTTGTGCCAGCTATCTCTCTCTTCCTCTCCCTCTCTCTTTCTTTCTTTGGCTAATTTGCCTCGTCTTGCAATTATCGTTAGCACTAAAGACAAAAAGAAGGGACCAAATATAAAAACTAAGTACTAAGTTTCAGTTTAACCAACAAACAGAAGAAACTGTGGCAAGATCTAAACTTAAACTGATTTAAACATGCCAAAATCTTGTACGCAGACATAAATTTACAAAGTTATCTGAGTACGCGAATCGTGCGCTTGTTTTTTAATACCCTGTAAATGTGCAAATGGGTTAATAAGGGAGGCTCTGACTGTTAAAAATTGATTTTCATATAGCTTAGATTACATTAAAAGCTTTAAAATTTATTTTGATCATTTAAAAATAAAACTTATTATTCATTTTTTATTATGAAAATATAAAATAAATGTTAAATATAATTTTAAACAATAAAATTGTATATAAATATTTAATTTATTTTATTATAACCGACTCAGCACTCTTATTTAGGATCCCTGATTGAAACTCTTTTTAAAAATAAATTTTTCATATTATTAGTTTTGATTTGTTTTACATTTTAAAATATTTTATTCGCTTTATTATTTTAAAATGTACCACATATGGTATCTTTAAGTCTGCCTTGTTTTGACTAGAGCACTCTTGTTTTTGGCTCTGTTTTTGGCATAGATTGAAGCGGTGCCGCCGTCGCCGTCGTCGTCGCAGCTGACAACGCTGACAAGTGTTAATTGAATTCATGTCTCTGGTAATCATAATAATAATAACAATATCATGTTGTGCTGGATCATTGAAGTGCCTCAAGACAACGACGACGACGACGTGCGCTGCTTTTGAGCTTTTGATGTTGTCCGTCCGTCCCACTGTCCCACTGTCCGTCTCGTCGTCGTCGTATCTGTCGCTCATGTCCGTCTCTCTCCGTTGCCTGGCAGCACCGACACCGACGCCGCCGCCATCGTTATAAATTACTCAATTAATGTCAGCGTTTATGTCAGCGGCAGCACCCAAAGCACCACCAACACCACAGCACCACCACAGCAACACCACAGCAACACTGGAGCAGGCAGATAGGCACATGGGCTTTATGCAGATAGTCCAACATAGATATGACATGGGGGACATGATAATGGGCCATGTTTAGTGGCTGTCGTCGTCTCGTCGTCTGTTTAATTAAAAACTCTTTTTGGCCCAGGCCACAAAAGTACAGTGAACACCGCAATGTGAACCTCAGACTGAACTGAGCTGAGCCTTTAAACCAAGCTGACAAGTTGCGCAACTTGACACTTTGCATGTAGGCCCTTAGCAGCAAGTTCGTTGCTTAAGTCTTTTGTTTTCTACAACACAAAAAACGTGCAAATTATGATTTTTTCTTGTCGTTTTCGTTTTTCTGCTTTTTTTGTGGCTGTAACTGCTGCTGAAAGCGAAATGTCAATTTTTGTGACGGGATTGCTTTTGTCTTTCGTCTTTTAACGCCCTCAATTTGCGGCATCGGCGCCACCACACGACACGCCCCCCTAAATACACTAACCCAGCGAAAAGTCAAGTATTAATGTGGATGTTGAAATTGCTTCAAGTCAAGAAAAGTATTAAATATGATATGTGGTTGACTTCTGTGATGAAAACTGATTTTGAAGTGAGTCTCATAAGTTCACAGAGTCGTTATAAATTGAGGAATATAAATATATTTTAATAGTTTTATCAGCACATAAACTTTAAAACATTTAGTCCTGATTTTTCAATGTCTAAATAAAGTATTTGATAACTATTGAAATGAAAATTTGACGTAAAATGTTTAGAAATTAATGTAAAAATGTGTTACTATCAGGCATGCCACAAAAATCACTAGTGAAAGCGATTTCATAGAAAAGCAATTCCACTTCGAAAATTTCTCCGTGCCACAGAACTTCGAGTAATTTATAGTTCTTAGCATGTTCACCAACCTTTTCGAGCTGGGCTGCTAGGGTTGGCCCCTTCTCAGATTAAATTTTCCAAGGGTTTGTTTAGCAACTTTTTAAAGTTTATCATTCAGAATATCAAATTTTCATTTTAATTCTTATTTAATTTATATAATTCAATTTATTTATATAATAATTGATATTGTATAGCTTAAAAAAATTTAAAAGTTATTGGCGCGGCAAACAATAAAAGTTTCTCGACAACTCTAAATTCAAAAATTCGGACAAAAAATGTGACATTATTCTCATGGCATCGGATGCCAGTGAATTGAGCGATGATTTCATCTCACTCAAAATTGTTCAGGTGATTGGACTGTGGCACGGAGAAATGAAATTGACGTGAAAGTCAAGTGAAAGAGATTTCTGTGACATGCCTGTATATGTTTAATAAACTTTATATTTACAAACGGCCCTTAAACTAAAACTGTTTGAACAACAGATTGTTATGGGGTTATTGGTACAGATTTTAAAGAGTAGAAAGCGAGCAATATGAATAGTCGATGAGAAGAAGCGGAAGTAAATTTTTAAACTGTTATAACTTTGACAATTTGATCATTTTTTGGTTACTTAATTAATTCTGCGTACAAATTTTATTTAATAGAATAATTATATATTTTTTCAACAATTACTACTTTTTACATGCTCATACATTTCTTAAATCTTAACCAATTTCCTTGGAAAATATCAATTTGATCATTGTTTGGCGTAAAATTTGATAAAGAACAAATATTTTATTAGTTACTTCTATTTCTTATTTTCCCCTTGACTGTTTTTAAAAAGCTTTAAACTGTTATAACTTTTATAAAACAATTTAATAATTTAATAATTTTAGTAATTTTAAGGAAACCCTAATCATATTCATATCAAAAATTTTATAATGAAATGTTTGTTATATTAATATAATTGGAATACTTATTGTTTAAATAATTATCAATCAGTTTAAAAGTGTGTTCGTGCTTCGCCATTGTCAATAGTCGTACAAGATTTGCAGATCTTTGAAACTAAATACGCGGCACGGGAATAATTAAATCTTTTGACTGTCACCTTTTGTGTGTGTTTGCCATTTGTTGTGTGTGTTGTAATAATAAGATAAATCCGTTTTAGCTGGTGAACAGGTTGCTCACGAATACGAGTCCAACACCTTTGTCTCTAGTGTTGTGTTTTTGTTGATCTTTGTTGTTCTTTGTTGCTCTTTGTTGCTCTCAACTGTTGTGCGGGTTGAACGCCCAACCAACAAACAGGCGCTAGAGAACAATGCTCGCAGTTTTGCCATATTATAATAAAATATGTATATATGTGAATATAATATTTAAAAAATATTTTTTTTTTCTCTTTTTATTATTATTTTTCAAGCACTTAACGTGCTGACAAGTTGAAGCTTTTGCGTGGCCCGTCAGTCAGGTGGCTCGTAAGAAATCTAAACGGACTTGGACCTCTTGCAAAATAGACTTGGTACCTTATTATCGTTGTGGTTGTTGTTGTTACGATTGTTGTTGTTGTTGTTGTGGGCACATTTCAGTTTTGATATGTGCTGTCGCCCATTTGAAGCTTGCGTCTCTCGTTGGTTGACGGGCCGCTTTGGCTTTTTAGCCATGGCCAAGTCTCTGGTGTGGGTGGCCCACACACACACACACACACACGTCGGACATGTACCTGGTGCAATTGTTGCGCCGCCGGCGCCTCAGTTACCAAAGCGTCTGGAGTCCGATTCCGATTTGAAGTCCAAATCCAACTCTCGGACTGCGTATTAAAATTTGAAATTGGTTTTTGTTGCGGTCGTTAAGCTTATTTCCGTATTGAAGTTTTCAGTCTTTGCGGTTTGAATTAATTAGCCTGCAACGAACACCAAACAACGAACTACATTTTGTTCTTTTGCATATTAAAAAAAGATACAAAACATTATGTCTTTGTGTGGCCCCAACACACAAAATAAAACAAAAGCACACAAAACGCCAACGCAGTCCCAACTGAATCTCTGATTCTGAAACTGAATACAAATCCGAATCCAAATTTAAACCGAGACACAATGGTAATTATTAATAATGCAAATAATTATATCGATTTCATTCAGGGGCGTTGCCTGTGATTTGTACAAAGGTTCTTTTTCTCGTGTTCTTTTCGGTTCGCTTTGATCGCCAGTGTGGGAAAATACTATACTATACTATGCGACTTCTCATTTGCCACTTGAGCTTAGAATTCTCACTAATCTTGGTTAATTTTTTCTACGATTTTTATTTTCGTTTATTTTGTATTTGGCTAATTTACCTGCGTTGCATTTGGTTGTTGGCTTTTGATTAATTTGACGTCAACGAGTGCATGGCAACGGATTTATGGCGTCTAAAAGTTTTGCTCGTTCAAAATGTGGCATGAGTTATGAGTGGAGTCGGACGGGGTTCAACCCAAGCCGCAATGACACAAGCCGAAACTCAGGATCAACTGCAAATCGCTGGCAATTGGTCAAGCTCTAAACCACAATTTAATGTACATATATGTAAGTATATTATTGCCTTAAGCTTTCAAGTGTTTTAAGAAACCATATTTCTAAGAGTATTGCACAATTTTCTTGGTTTCATTTGAAGTTTTAAAATAACAACCCGGACTTTATAATTATATTAGTAATTAAATCAAAAAATTTACTTTCCTTTGAATTTTATTTTTAATTGATTTAATTTCAATTTAATAACTATTTGGGAATTTTTAAATATATTAAAAAAAGTATTTTATTTAAAATAAGCTATAAATAGTATTTTGGTACAATCATTGATTTATTTTGGTTAGTTTAGGTTTCTTAACAATTAATTTAGGTTGATAAATACACTGATTGCTCTACAGAATTTGTGCAATTCTTTAAGCAACTTTCGCATTCACAAAAGCTCACATTAGATTGCCTAACTCAAGATTAACCATAAGTCGCTTGAATCTCTTGCACAACTTTTGCACTGACTGCACATTTTGTAGCCCATATTAAAGTTCGATTAGATCTGAAAATGCCGAAACAAGCGCTGCGAAACAACCATAATTAAATATTAATTTACACCCAGCGCGTTAAACAAACAACACGTACTGCCTACAACAACAACAACAAAGAGAATAACGACAACAACAAAAACAACAACATTTAATATAAGAACAACAAAGGTGACTACAACAATTGGTATCTGCATCTCGAGTCCCGAGTCAATCAACAGCTGCGACAACAGCAACGACGGCGCCTCGAATATATCATAATACTTCCATAATTTGTATACCCTGTACTTACTAAAAATGAGTTGAAAGGGTAGCTGAGTTGTTATATAGGTAGCAAATAAATAAAAGAAAAAAAAATACAATCTAATTGTGTTTATTTAACATTTGTTTAATATTCTGCATTTAAATAATAAATTTTATTATTTGCAAATTTATTTATATTTAAAATTGTTTTATAATTTTCTAGATATAAAAAAAAACAGGATATTTTTTAAGCTCATCATTTTCTACCTTAACACTCTTGCTTTGTTTCATGCGCATTTTGCATTATTAAATATTAATAACAACGAGCTGGAAAAACGTGGCATGAATTTCAAATTGTAAATATTTAAATTAAACACGAAAAAAATTAATTTTGTATAATGAAAAACAAAATGTATGTACTTATAAATACATTTTGGCGATAAAAGATTAATTTTAATTGCCAAAGCGAGGAAGTTCGGGCTTAAACTAAGGCGCCTAGACCAAGTCGAAGGGGTTTGGCCCCCAACTAAGTAGACCATAAGAATAAAGGCGTGTTCTCTTTTTGATTTTTGTATTTTTTGGTGGCAACAACGAAATGCCAATTAAGCGCACATTGCACGTAGCTGCAATAAATGAAATGAAATTCGAGCACCAACAACGTTCAAATAATTTTTTTTCCGTTTTTCCGGTTTTTTTTTTGGGTGCCATAAATTAAGGCTCTAAACGATTTTGTAGGCACTTGTCACCAGTCAGCGGGTTTGTGGCGAGGGGGACGCCCGTCTAATTTAACCTTTGACCAAAAGCCGCTACCACTAAATTGCTTGTGCCACATGTGCGTTGCCCATTTGATTTGGGGCGTGGCAACAGCAACTGCAACTGCAACAGCAGCAACTTCAGCACGCGCAGCAAGTCAACTTCTAATGCGACTTCAGAGACAACCCAACTTCCATGGTGACAGTTAAGCGTATGAAGAGATGGTGGAGGAGGGGGAAAGAAGGGGAGCAGGGGGAGCCACATTGTCCTAGGTTCTTGGCAAATGCAATATGACTTTCCTAGTCGCAGCTTCGGGGCCTGTGGCGTGTTGCCTGATAGACCAAAGCTACCGCCTGACAAGTTACAATTCGTAACGGAAAACGTGGCATTCAACTGAGCACAACAAATTTGCAATACTCTTTATAAGCCACTTATTTATAAAATAAAAATATTTGCACTCCAAAGATTTTAAAATTTTGGAATTATTGCTAAACAGAAATTTATTAATATTTATAATTTTTTATATGTTTGTTGTTTAGTAAAATTACTTAAAATGAAAGCACTTGTCACATTTATTAAATTATTTATTATTCGAATAAATTTATTGTTATTCCATATCATTTAAATAAAAGTTGATATTTAATTAATATTTTTATTTTTATATTGTTAAATAAAAATTAAGAATTAAATAAAATCATCGAATATTCAAATCTGAGTACTTGTATTATTTCAATTATCCTTGGCTAGAAATTCAGAGTCTACAGAGCAAAATTTATAGAAAAATCTTCTGCTGGTAAATCAAGGAAGCAGATTTATCCACATACTCTTCATAATGAAAAGAATTGGGCATAAAGATTTTTCCCACAAGTATTTAAAATCTATTAAAATTAAACAGACTTAGCAGTCAAGAAATTTCCATATAATATCCTTAAGATTTTTCATAGCTTTCTAACTCCAAGAAACTTTTGATTCAACATTTTTTTTTTATATACATTTCAGTAATGATAAATATGCTTTATTTGTTAGTCATTTTATTCCCTATTTATTTTATAATTTTGCAGTAGAACTATTCGAATCAAAATATTTTAAAACTCATGACATATTAGCTATACTCTATTAATTAGGGTATTAGATTTGGTTGAGGTTCAAAAGCAAAGCACAATGCCGAAAACGAAACTGGAAGTTGTGGAGCGTAAGAAACTGCGTGGACGGCATTTATAATAATGCAACTTGAGGCAGCGCCGCATTGACTTTGGGCCAACAAAGTAAGGTGCGGCTGCTGCAGTGCGGAAAAGCTGAAAAATCGCAGCAACAACAACAGCAGCAGCAACAACAATAATGAAAATGAACTGGAAAACGTGTTTAATTGAACCAAAGCCTGATGACTGCCCACTAGCGCCATCTAGCTGCGTGCGGCTGCACTAAGCCGGCTTGGGCCAAAACGTGTTGTTGTATTTGTTGTCGTTGCTGTTGCTGCTGTTGTTGCGGTGGTAGACCCGAAATCGATGATTCATCGGGCTGTTTTGTTGTTTTGAGTGGTTTTCGCCGCCGCGTCGCAGGTCTCCAAATGCTCCAAAAAAATTGCTAGACGTTTGTCGTACTTTGTTGTTGCTGTTGCTGTTGTTGTTGTTGGCGCTTGCCGCCTGCTGTTGCCGTTGCCGTTGCAGTCAATGTTGCTGGTGACGCAGTTGCAATTGCAGTTGCAGTTGCCGTTGCAGCTGCGCCAATTCTCCTTCGTTTTGCCCGTTTGGCGCTTTACGTTCAAAACAATTATTATTCTGGCAATTAATTTTGATTTAAGCAGCGATTTGATATTTTGCTCCATTCGCAACCGTTGCAACCACCAACAACCACACAACCACCCACCACCCGCTGTTGCCACCAACAAAATGCGGCAATCTTTTTTTTTTTTGTTATTATTGTTATTGTTGCCGGCGCTTTGTGATTCGCTAAATTTGCGAATCAGCTGCAACTTTTTATGCGATCGATAAATAAAGAGACACCTACGAGCCAACGATGTTTTCAATCGGTGCCATCGCATTCACTGCTCAGCAAATGAGCATCCGCAATGGCAACAAGATTTAAAAAGTAAACGTGTCAAAAGCTCAACAATTTTTGAAAATAAATGTAGAAAAATACGATATTTTTTGAAAGTGAAAATTGATTATATTCATGTTCAAAAGAGCTTGAATATAATTTGAGATTTTTAAAAGAAATTTCGGAAGTATCTACTATGATTCAAAACACTTTCAAAATACACTTAATGGCATACTCAATAAATTGAAATTAATTGAAAAAGTTACGTAATTATCAAAGTATCTTCTGTCATTCTTAGAGCAAATTTCAACCAGTTTTCCATATTTATTCTGATTTTATGACGGTCTAAGAATGGAAATAATCAACGCTTTAAAACAGCGGTGGGCACGCAGTGGCTCCGGGAGCAACGGTTGTTGTTGATGTTGTTGTAGTGCTCCCGAACTCAGATTTCGTGCCCACCGCAGCTTTAAATGATTTACAAATATTATTTCGAAATTAAGAATACTGCTTATCTAAATTTTGTCTATAAATTTATAAACTTTCAAGAAAATTATGTAAATATTTTCTTGATTGCCAACATAAATTCAAAAAGTATTTCAGCTTTAGTTCTGCTGTTTCTTTATTATTTTCCATTGATTAAAGATTAAACATAAAAATAAATATTTGAGAAATTTCTAGCTTTTAAAAATATAAATATTTACAAAATAATTTAAATAAATATAGTTGCAAATTAAAATTAGAATAGATAAATAAATTAGTCATTAACTAAGCTACAATCTCGCACCATTTCGATTTGTACACGACGAGTTTCAACAAGAAATATACACGCAAAAATTTAAACAAACAGGAGATAACAACAAATGGCTGCTTAACTAAAACTAAACCCTTGACTTGGCCCTATAAATCGTTAAGATGAATATACAGAACTCTATGGTAATAATAGTGATAATATCTGTTTTATATATTTGCCTTAACTAATGATGAACCTAACGAGCAATAAAATTGCCTTGACTAATTTTTGGCACTGAATTCCTGATGTGATGTGAACTGACTAAGATTAAGATTAAGACTAAGACTAAGACTGACTAATAGATACCCTGTCTGACCTGGGCGGGCATTTGAAATTCGTGTGCTTCCTCCTCCTCCGCGCCGCTGCTGCCCACGCTGCCCGCGTAGTAGAGCTGGTGAGTCGCCTCCTCGTAGCCCTGCAGATGCTGCTGCAACTGCTGCTGGTTGAATCCCTCCGCCTGGCAGCCGGACTGCAGGTGCTTGGCCAGCAGCGACATGCGCGAGAAGGACTTGGTGCAGCTGGGACACGAGTACTTCTTCACGTCCGAGTGGGTCTGCATGTGAGCGCGCAGATTGGAGCGATCCGCGAAGGCGCGTTTGCAGTGCTGGCAGCTGAAGGGCTTCTCGCCCGTGTGCGTGCGGATGTGGCCCTGGAGCAGCCAGGGGCGGGAGAAGGCCTTGCCGCAGATGGGGCACTTGCAGGGCAGCGTGTGGGTGCGAATGTGCATCTTTAAAGCACCCAAACTCACATAGGTCTTGTCGCAGTTCTTGCAGCTGAACACCTTCTTCACCTGGTTGCCCTCCGCCGAGGGGCAGTGGAACTGCTGGTGCTTACTCAGCCCGGAGTAGGTCGAATAGGACTTGCCGCAGTCCTGGCAATGGTAACGCGGCACGCCCACCGGCTTCTGCATGGACTGAACGGAGGCGGCGTTGGCCGCCTGTATGAGAGCCGAGGCCTGATCCGTGCAGAACTCGGTCTGGTCGACGATGGGGGGCGCGCCGCTGGCGGGATTGCTGCGGATGATCTTGTACTCGGTGCTCTCGTAGGCGTGGCTCTGCTGGTGCTTGAGGAGACCCGCGTAGGTGGCGTAGCACTTGTTGCACTGCTGGCACTGATAGTACAGATCGTTGCTGCTCTTGATCTTCAGATTCAGATTGAGATTGAGATTGTGCTGGTTCTCCTGGTTCTCCTGGTCCTCAAAGTCCTGCTCCAGCTGAAGTGGCAGCTCTTGTTGTGGTTGTTGTGGCTGATGCTGTTGTGGTTGTTGTGGTGTCATGTGTTGCATGCTGAGCAGCGCACGCGCCACATTGTGAAGATTGACGTTCTCGCTCAATCCCCTACGCTGTCCCAACTCTGCTCGCAAACTTAGATCCTCTGGCTCAGCGGGCAACTGTTGTTGATAGTTGACTTCAGATGTTGCCACTGCCTGCGGCATCTTCATGCAATCCTCATAGTCCGCAATGCTCTTCAGCAAATTGTTGTTGTAGTTGCGCAGACCAAAAGATGCCTGCACAGGTGGCTCCACTTTGACAATCGTTCCAGTGCCCAAAGGTGGTGAAATACTCGCATAGCTGGCCGCCATTTCAGTCTCCCGCTCAATCTCAATCTCTGGCTCCATCACCTCATCCTCGGGTGGCAGCTCAAAGTCGCCGTAGCCCAGACGCGCCAGACTCTTGGCAATCTCCTCCCTGGTGAAGACATCGGGAAAGGCACGTGCAATCTCACGCGTCTCCTCCCAAATGCGTCGCGCCAGCTGCTCCTTGGTCTGTGTCATGGCCGCGTCGAAGCGGCGCCTCAGCTCCGTGGTCACTGGCTGTGGCTCCGGCTCCTCCTTGACGGACCAATGCGGCGGATCGAGGGGCACTGCGGCTGCAGCCACGCTCAGATCAACGGGTCCTTCGTCTAAAAGAGACGGAAGAGAAATGAGAGAAATTTTATTTTCTAGATATATTTTCAGAAATATTAATATTCTGCTGCTTAAATTAAAATGCTTTTTTAAGTTAAATTGCGTAAAATATATTTTAAATGAATATATATATATTGAAGTTTTAGATAAAAAGAGCTGAAAAATTTTGATTTTTGAAAATATAGCTTCGAAATCAAAGAAGATAAATAATATAACTAAATATATAACTAACTCTCGAAATATTTAATTTTCTAGATTTATTTTCAAAAATTAAAATATTCAGCTGCCATAATATATATCTTATCATATAATTCAGGCGGGCGAAAAATTAAAGAAATTTAATAAATAATTTATTTTTTAGATATTTAATTTTCCAGATTCAAATATTTCATTTATTCATTTTAAATATATTTTACGCATTTCAACTTTAAAGTACATTTGTATTAAGTTCAATAAGCTGAACATTTGTTGTTATTTTGTTCTGCCTCCTAAACTAATTCACGATCTTTAAACCTACCGTGGCACAACTGATCCTCCTGTGGCGACTCCTCGAGTTGTATGGGTCGCTTTTTGAGCGGACATTTGCTGTACTTGAGTTTATCCATAATCACAATTTGTTTAAATTTATAGCACGACGGAGGATCACTTGATATTGGGCACTCTATATATTCCGATCTTTGAACTGAACTTTGTGGCACACACGCTGATCATTTGCAGCTCTCTCGATCTCGATCTCGCGTCTCGATCGCTTGCAGTTTCGTATACGAATGATGCAACGGCCGAGGATCAGTTTAATTTTATACTTAGGAACGTTGGCAGGATCAACCAGCAACCCCCAGTCTAAGCAACCCCCTTGAAGAGGGCAGACATATTTATATATATAAAGGATCTGCTACCTACTTCCGATCACCGATTGCCGACTCCCGATTCATTCCCTACACTCGCCTAGGGGATTCTGTGCGGAAATCAACCACCACGAGCCACAGCAATTTCAATGATCTTCCTCACGCACCCCGCAACCCTCGGACCTCCCCTCTTCTGTTGAGACTCTTTTTCTCTTGTTCTCTGATTGTCGCCTGCCTTAACAGCTGTGACGTTCATTGAACGCAGCTCCAGCTGCAGATGCGAGTCACAAGAGGCACCGCCAACAAATCTCTGCTCAAAAAGCGAGCACGTGCCACACACAACACACACACACTCGCTCACACACACACACACCTCTTACCGGCGTCTCTCTCTCTCGCTCTCACTCTTGCAGAGCAGCGCAGCCAACGATCGCCACCAGCTGCCACTGAGATTTAATTTTACACGCTCAGATTTCCCCTCAACTCACTGTGCGTATGTGTGTGTTGGGTGTGTTTGTGTGTGTTTGTGTGTGTGAGCGGCAGCTGTCGAGCTTATATACAACTTGCAACGCAAGTTTATTTTTAATCCAACTCCTGCTGTCTCTTTCAGCTGACGACGATCGGCTTTTCTTATATACACGACACGAAGTTCGCTCTCACTCGCTCGCTCTCTCTTTGTCTGCCGCTCTGCGAGCAGGTGAGCTTCTTCGCTCTTTAGTTGTAGCTAAGAGCAGCTTAAAGCTACAGAGAGAGAGAGAGAGAGCGGGAGTGAGAGAGAGAGTGGGAGCGTGTAGCCAATTGGCGCTCTGTTGATCGCTCAACTCTCTTCATCTGCTCATGTTTCACATTTCATTTGTAGCGATGTTGGGGCCACTTTAAGAGCGAATCTTGGAGACTATGAAGTGATCTTCTCTTCCAGTTACAATTCTCTTTCAAGCTGCATTCGTTAAGCAGCTTATATTTAAACGATCTTCAGTCAGTTAAAGCGTCGCTTCGCTTAGCTCCCAATGATCTTCATTGACGATCAGCTTAAAGCTAAGTATTTACACTCAATTGAACTTGGCTACTTAATGATCAAAGCTATAAGTTGAGAAGTAGATAGACTTTAAGCAGGAAGAGCAGCTGAAACAAATATTGTTTCTAAAATTTACTCATTTATTTAATTATTGTCAACTGTGATATATATAATAAAATACGTAAGTATGTTTAAATAGACAAAAAAAAATATAATTCTAATTAACTTGATATTGAAAGAGGACAGACTTCAATTTTTATGTTCAATGACCTACTTTTAAAAATTGTATTGAAATATAAAAATATGAATTTTAATCAGAATATTTATTCTATTTAGTTAAAGATAGATTTCTTTTGTTTTGGAAGCATCAAGGTAGAATATAAAGCAAATTCTTCCGCTTTCAATTTTATTAAGAATTTACAGTCAATTTTGATTCATGATAATCATGTTCGATTTATCAATGAGTCATGATGGATAGAATAAAAATGACTGCTAGGTAGATCTGCCGAGATCTCCTTGCAGAGTCAATATCAAGCGCTTTGACTTTCCATTTTATGAACTTAGCTTAAGAATAGTTATTCTTTTTATAAATATTCACACTTAAACTAAGTTGAGGACAACTTATCAATCTTTCATTAAATGATCTTCCCTTGCGATCAGCTCTCAAAGCTTATTCCACCATGAGTTAGACAGCTGTAGTATTGTTAGCACGTGACAAGCCTGGCCAACAAATAGAAATTCAACCAAATTCTCTTCAATAATCAGCAGAGTAATCAGTGAAACAAACAGTCAAAAGTATCTGCTGTATAAATCAACAGCCATTGTATGCGATGGCTTGTCCCTCGCTCCTCCATCCTCCATCTAGGTGCAATCCCTAACGACCATGAAATGTTTAAAATTGTTATTGAACATTTTGGCTGCCAGCTGCCGAGTTCCGAGTTGAGAATCCTTCGTTCTAAATGGATTTTATGGGGTGGCTGCGCCGCCGCATTTTACCTGAAGTGGAATATGGAATGCCTTGGAATGCGCCAAAAGGTATGTGCAAATCTACCTGGCGGCACATTCGGCATTCAACTGCAGTTGTCCCACCCCAAAGGGAAGCGTCGGCATCACCAGCCGCCTGGTGGTTGATGGTGTTGTCGGTGGTTGGTGGTTGGTGGCTTGGTGGATGGATGGATGGATGCTAACTGCATTTGTACGTTACTTTCTTAGAGGCCCAACCCTTGTCTTGTGCTCGTTCTTGATCTTGATCTTGGCAGAACAACAACAGCAAATCTCAGGGTTGTCCCGTGCCCCTCGCTGCCTCGCTGCCTCGCAGCTGCCTCCTTGACACGTTCCATGCAACTGATTTCCAACGACTGTCGAGAAATTGGCGCCAAACGTCTTGTAATGAACCGGTGTGTGTCCTGCTGATCACCCAGTCACAATAACAATAACAATAACAATGCAAGACAGTTGAAATAAATAGTTTACTTCATATTATTTCTATGTCTCTGAAGACCTGAAGTGTTTTCAAATAATCTAAAGTGCAGTTGGCTGACAAAGAAATAGTTATGATATCTTAGAATCATTTGTGTGTATTGCTGAAATAGTATTAATACAATATTTTTATTTGCAAATAAAATTTATTATTTTAAAAACCATGAAAATAATTCTGATTTATTAAGATTATTTGGGGCCGCTTTTGCCATGTACATATAAGTTTTATTTATCAAATAATTTCAAATTTGACATTAATTTCTATACATTTTACGTCAAATTCTCTTTTCAATAGTTATCATGCACCTTATTTAAACATTGAAAAAACGGGCCTTAAAATAATATGTATTAATTACAAGTTGAAATCAATTTTATTACAAACTCAATTTGCAAAATATAATGAAATGGACTTGCAAAGAAATTTAAAAATTGTTAATCACTTTGTAACATTTATCAGCATAAGATTACCTGCAACTTTTTTCTATATATATTTTAAAAAATTGCATACATAGTAAGCTGAAAAAATGTTATTCTAACTAAAAATGTATAAGAAGCATTTGTAGCGTTAAGATCTAATTTAATGATTAGTTGTAAACTTGGCTTACAGTTAAAAATAGCTAATTAAATATTGCAATAAATTCTTTACTGCATAATTATAATGGTAACTAAATTCTTTTTAATCAGCCAAAATCATGACTTGGAACTCTTTGCAATCATTAGCAGATCACTTGGTAGGCTTCCATAAAATTAAAATCCTTGAAAAGAGGTAATAGAAAATATTATCACACATTGGGAATTTTAATCAGTTTTTTTTCCTTAAGCTAAAAATTATTATTAATAAGTTTATGATACTATTTCATCCACATATCTCATTAAATTTAGCTCAATTTGCTTGATGACCAATTTCAAAGCAATCATCTAAAGATCGCAAGTATTTAGGGACTAAAATCTTAATGAACATTTGTAATTAGTTCCTTAATTTAAATACAAATTTCTATCGCTTTAAACAGACTGTATTCGGTTGTATGATAACATTTCTGTGTCATTCTGTGACCAAGTGAAGCTCCAATTGTTTGCTGACAACGGACACCAGAGATCGCAGTTAACTGCACATCACCTGGCAGCTAAGCCACAAACTGAGAGAGAGAGAGGAGAGAGAGAGAGAGAGAGAGGGGGAGGGAATGACTGTGATACAGCTGAGTGCCTCACTTCAAAGTGTCAAAGAGCCGCCAAAGTCGCATAATGAAGTGCAAAATGTCATTAATTTGCCATCGCTGCACAGCTGCAACAGACAACAACAGCAACAACAACAACAGCAACAAAACTGACAACAAAAGAAAGTCGCGCTGGATGTTAGGAAAAAGTGTAAGAAAAGTATGCAGAAATGCAAAACCCAATATCCCCAGAGCTCTAGGTTGCATGGTTGCATGCCACACGCCGTTGCAGTTGCCGTCGACGGCGTCGTTGTCACGAGTTACAGATTTCTCAAGCCACTGAGCAGACGACACTGAGAATGAAAAGAATGCGGCGACTCGACTCGACTCTGGACACGGGACGGCAATCAAAACAAGATCTTAGAACTATTGGCGCCTGATCTGCAGACGAAAGAGACAAAGGAGACGAGGGGAGAGAGAGAGAATGCACAGAGCGAAAAAAATGAAGTATTTCGAACTTGATTTCGATCTTATTTCAATTACAAAATTTTAAGTACGAACTCTTAGTTCAATTAAAACTCGATTCAAGTACTTTTAATTCTGAAACTGAGTACAAAAACATATAAACTAACTCATATAAAGAATTTTTGTACTAATTTCTAGTAATTTTAGAGTTTTAACTTGATTCAAAAAATGTTGTTTTTATTTATGTATCAAAATTGGTAGTACTTATATTTTGTAATTATTTTTTGTAACTATTTTTAGTAATTCAAACTTAAGTCAAGTATAAATTTAAAGTATGAAAAATACTTCGAGTTCATTCGAACTTAACTTTAGTACAGAACTGTTTCTTTCTGTGTAGATGCAGATAGAAAATAGGAGACTGAGACGGAGACAGAGACCAATGGACTGAATGTCCAGGTCAGTGAACATAAATGCCGCCGACTATTGAAATCTGATATTGTTATCAAAAGCTAACGGTAATTATAAACAAATAAAAGCACAACAACAAGAATGAAGCTGAAATGTACAGAACACACACACTCCCGAAAGAGATACACGGGTTGGGGGGTCGCTTCCGACGCCGCATAAATTAGCCAAGTTAAGAAGCTACGTCTATAATTCAAACTAATTTGTTTTATTGACAGCGTGTGCGCTTTTCGTCGATATGGCTAACACACACACGCACACACACACACACACACGCACACACACAAATTGGTCAATTATGAAGCAAAGCCAAGACTTTTTTCAACTTGGCTTAGACGTGTTTCATTAGGGGGGCCCAAAGTGACAATAAATTAAATTTGTTGGTCGACTAACTAATTAAAATGCGCTTCTAGAGTCTAGAGTTTTGAGTCTCTTGGCTCTTGAGATATTAATCTGCTTGGGAAGCTTACTGTCAGAAGAATATAGAAATAGAGAAGCAGAGAGAGAGAGGTAGAGCGAGGGAGAGGGAGAGGGAAGACCACCCGCTCAGTCAGCGACATTTTGAACATCCATCGGTAGCTCTCATCTTGACTAATATGAATTATAATTATCAGCTGGTGATTTGATTTAATTTTGTAATATTTCTTTTTTCTGTTTTCGTAAATGAATCATGATAATGAATTGTTTATGCTGCGGCGACTCTCTGCTCTTCATGGGAAAAAGAGATTAGCATCAGCGTTTATGTTAATGCATGTTGAAATAAGTATCATAAAAATGATAAATATATGTTCAGCTTTATTGCTAATTTTTGCTGATTCACTTGCAAATATTAATATGCGAACTTATGAGTATCTTTATGTATATTGCTTGCCAAATTTCGTACAAACTCTTTGCTTGTCTTTAATTTAGCTTATCAATGACAAACATCCTCATGAGCATTTTGAATGTTTGCTCGCGTCAAGTTGAAGGGCGCGTCGAAGTTCAAGTTCGGTTGAACTTAAGAAGGGATAAGGTAGAGTTAATTTGATTAAATATATTTATATGTTAGGTATTGTAATTGTAACAGAGATAGAGAGAGAGAGAGAGAGAGAGAGGGACATGCAAAGAACTCTTGCTGAACCCTCATAGCTTTGTCAATGTTTAAGTGATCTCCTTGTGGAAAGTCATTTTAAATATTGTGTGGCCTCTAAATTAATTCTGTTCCAAAACTTTATTCATTTGCAAAAAATTATTTATTTACAATATTGTCCCTTGAAATGTTTTTTTTAATTTTAAACTGTCAAAACTTAACCGATTTACTTGCGGAATGTCAATTTTACCATCATTTGAACTCTAATTTGAGTTTGTCATACGATTCTTTACTTTGACAACTTTTATTAACTAAAAGGTCAATGTTTTTCATACTTACTTTATAGGTACTTGATAACTATTGAAAGGAAAATTTGACGTAAAATGTATAGAAATTAATGTCAAATTGAGTATTATATGTTAATTACACTTTATATGTACATTAAAAATAGCCCTAAGTATTTTATGGAATTTCTAATCATTGGTTAAAATTTAAATTCATATATAATATTATAATAAATTAACCTAATACCAAGTTTATAATATTATTAAATTTAAAACCGTCAAAGCTTAACCGATTTGTTTGCGGAATGTCAATTTTACCATCGTTTGAACTCTAATTTGAATCTGGCATACGACTCTACACTTTTAAGACTTTTATTAACTCTAAGTATTTTACGGACTTTTCCAACATCAGTTTAATTTATGTATAATTTTTTATTTAATAAATTAACATCTTATTAATTTTAAAATATTATTTTACATTTTAATTGTAATTTTGGACAACTGATGTTAGTTAACATTTATTAAATAAAATAAAATAATTCAAGTAGCAACCTCTGCAAGTAACTAGCGAGTGTTGTAATACATTTAGGTCATAATCGAACTGAAAGTGATAGCTGATTCACTCCCTGCACTCCAGATAATCAATTAAAAGCCATCAATCGAGTGCCTAATAGAGCAATTCAATTGTGTGCAAATGTTCCCATGACCATGCGAATTTACACTTGCAGACAACCGACAACAGCAGCCAAGTGCGTGAGAAAGCGGGTGAAGGGGGAAGGGAAGAAGTGGGAGATGGAGGCGAGAGGTGGTTGATGGTGGCTGGTCACAGACTCAGCAGGAGAAGGATTCGTTGACCAATAAATAAAAGGTACCCACGAATGTCGAATGCGGGTGCGGATTTGGATTCGTATTACAAGCAGTAAGGAAAAGGGAAGGGGAAAGGGAAGTGACTAGTGCAGCAGCAGGATCTAAGGGATGATCCTGGATGCATTATTTGTTATTTGAATCACGTGACAAGTTGCTGCCCTGCCCAGAAGTGGGGTTGCTGGGAACTCGGCACAGAAATCATCCCACGGGATTCAATTTATGCGTGTTTGAATGTTTTTGATTGCGCGTTGCTAATTCAAATAAAATTCAACTGTGACTCAGGTTCACTCACTTATTGTTGTTGTTGTTGTTTCTGTGGTAAGCTGAGCTGGTAGAGAAACTTCTACCAGTTGTTTGTAGGTAAAGTTGTTGGTGGTGCTGCAATTTCAACCTCATTACAAAACATTTGCTTTTGTTCTTTGCTGAACTTAACTTACGCCTTTTTGGGGTGCATCAATTTCAGTGACAGCTTGCGCCTGTTGGCATTAATAAAGTCAGTGCAAACCATTTGTATTTCCCATGCCCAGGGGATTTGTAATTAAACAAATTAAGCAACAGTCTCAGTCTCCCTCAAGAGTCCAAAAATACCCCAATTTCGGATCACAAACTTTTGCCGTAAAAATAGCTGCAAATGTCTCGCTAATTATTACAAATGATTTCATATTTCATATTTTTTTTGTCAGTGTTTTATGTTAATTGTCAGCGTTGTTTTTATATAGAAATCACTTTGGTATGCAAATACCAGAAATAACTCTAATTTTGACAAATATGTAGAATAATAATTATGTAGGAGGAAAGCAACGACTGAAAGTTATCCTGTAAATAAAAAATATTAAATATTTGTCTAATAATCGGCTAAACTCGTATCGATTTTATTATTATTAATAATGATATTATTATATTTTGTATGGATTATATAAATAATAATAATTAAATTTTGATAACAAATAATAATTAAATTTAGAAGTCTAAATATTAAATACTTGTAAATAGATCTTCAACAGTTTTATATCCCATTTCTTAACACCTATGAATACAGGGTATAACTAAGCGTCTTTGTCTCTTAAGGCATGCACCTGAAGCAGCCCCAAAGTTACAGTAGCTGCTAGAAAAATGCCTAAAGTCAGGCATCGAGAAACGATATAATTGATTTATGGCCAATGGATTGTTGGGCTGACTAAATTTAGACTCGGGCGAACAACTAAAACAACTAATTTAGTGAGAGATGTGAGCTGCAAAGTTTCATGTTCTTCACTTTTGTCACGTTCATGGGCATGATCTTCCAGTATTTTCATGCTATCTCACTCTCTGTCGCTCTCGCTCGTTTTTTTGTGATACACAGAAAAAAAGTCATTCTATAATAAAATGAATATATTAAATTCTAAATTTCGCAATGAATTTATGATATCTTTTCAGATTATTATATACTTTAAAATTAAAAGAATCTACGGATAAATGGCATCCAGTCAGCTTTAAAAAAGCCTAAAACATTTTATTTCACTGAAAATATTTTTAAAAAAATCTCAAAAGATTAAAAAAAGCCTTAAACATTTTATTTCACTGAAAATATTTTTAAAAAAACCCAAAAGTCACAATATTTGTAGAGAAAGAATGGAAAATTCGTACTTGAATCTAGTATTTTGTGCTTCGTTTAAGAGAATCCAGGATTACCGAACTTCTGACATTGCATCGGATTGATTATATCCCAGAGTCCCTGATATTTTTTTCTGTGTAGCTACTGTCAGTGTTGAACGTGTCCGTTTGTTTGTTTTTGTTGTGTCAGTTGGGGAATGGGAATGGGAATGGGCATAGGGAATCTTTCTAGTCTGGCAGGGAACTGTCACAATTGACACTGACGATGCGGCAGGTACATGAGATGAGATGAGATGAGATGAGATGAGATGAGATGAGAGGAGACGTGCCGTTAAGTTGTCACTGGCAGGGAGAATCGGAGAATTTCGTTGCGAGCTAGCGAGACAATTGTGTTCTCTGCTCATCTAACGAAAGATTAATTGAACGTGCGCCAGAGAGTTATTAATCTTATCGAGCTTAGTTGGGAGCAACATTGTTTCTAAAATATTGTACTCCACTCCATTCCGCTCCACTCGGTGTCAGCTAATGGGACTCGGGACACTTGAGCCTCGATTCATTTTTAGTGCTGCTCCATCTGCAGCTGCCTTCTGATTTTCTGTCTGGTCTGATTTCTGTTTTTAAGGTCTCCCCTCTAATTTGTTTATGGCTCTGATAATGCAATTTTTTAGTTGTCCCTCGACCAAGACGTGGTCGGGGACGGGGAACTGCAATAACATAAATATATCCGCTGATCTGGCGGGAGCAATTACCGGGTGAGCCATATTTTGTCACATTTCGCTTCGCTCTCAGTTGGGTGAAAGTTGAGTCGTTTTTATGGCTGCCCATAACTCTGGAGGCTCCATTCGGAGATATCCATGGGCTGGAGCCAGAGGTGGAGCCTTTAAGAGGTGATAAGAAATTGTACTACAATTTATTTGGATTAGTTATTTTTAAGTATGAATCGGAATAGTGCAAAGCAATATGAATTAGAAAATAATAGTTTATCTTGACCAAATTTAAGTGTTTTAAATACTTCATTGCTGCTATTATATTGTATTTGTTGTGGTCATTAGATAATTTGATAAAAATTTCCTAAACAATTATAATTATGAATTACTTGGCTTCTTTTAAAAATAATAAATGAAGCTCTGCTTAAATTACTTTAGTAATCGCTACCATAAGAAATAAATTAAATGAGAGCTCTAATGAAACTACAGTCAACTGAAAGTTATTTTAATATGTATTCAGCTTTCGTTCATTTAAAGTCAAAATTAGATTGGCGGAGAAATCGTATAAATTATTTATTAAAATACGCAATAATTACGTATGTAATTGCAGTCATAATAATTTAGTTATTTTAATGTAATTAACAACTAAATTAATAATAAATTAAAAGTAAAATAGAGTGGGTTAAGTATTTAAAGTTTTAAAAATTGTATGTTCATTTATTTAACAATTAATTATTTATTCACTTATACTTCTTTCCTTGACGTTATAGTAAATATACAGTAATTAAATGTAATTATGCTGTAAACACATATGCTTTGCAGTTCAGCTTAATTGTTATGAATCCGAGCATTTTCTCGACCTGCTTCGGCATTTTGGACTCATCGGGGAAACTACCCCCAACTGCCAGGGAAATTGGAACTTATTGCGCATTGTTGAGCATTGAGCACATGCCAAAAGTAGCCACAAATTCGAGTATTGCGCAGCTGCTGTTGAATTTCATTTCACAAGGCAACGCAATTGAAAGCATGACAATCGCCTCATCCCTCTCTGCCCACTCTTGCCTACAGTTGCACGAAAAGTAACGACTCACAACTGAAGTTGAAGCGAGCACCTTGAGCAGAAGAAGCAGCTACACATGTATGTTAGCTAGAAGACAGTCAGTCGCACCACCAATCGCACCACCGGTGGCAAAATAAAAGTTGAGCAGATACAACCGGTATAACACGGGGGGGAAGTTTTCAATTTCTATGGAACACCTGGACGCCGTTGAAGGTATACATAGTATCATCTAAGGTGCACGGTCTTAATGAGCTCAGAGCTAAAGGCGCAACTTTCTGTTTTGACGCAGTTATGTCTGTAAGCGAAAAAGGAAGGGGCAAATTCATGTGTGTGTCATGAGTAAACAACATAAAATCATATCAGCACGTTACGAATTTGATTTCGTTTCCTTCCAAATCTATAAAGAACACTTGCGTCATCCGCAGTTCATGATATGTAATGAAAACAACAACAAAATTGAATGTGTAGAGTTCACGATCAGTAGGGGTTGGAAGAGGAAGTGCACACCTTGCCCCATTAGCATAGCATTAACCTGAGAGGTACCTTGAACCATTCTCAGGCATTTCCCATCGCAGTCTCTATCTCCCAACTTGTTTATTAACATGTGACAATTATGCTAAGTGAATGCAAATTACATTCCGCAGCACAGAACACAAGAACATCAAATGCAATGCGATCCACTTCCTTGGCCCGATTTTAACCCTTCTGCCATGATTTTCCCAACCGGATGACAACACACGCAAGTGTCATTCCATCTATTCGAGAATTATGCAAATTTCAGTTGGCATTGAGAATGGTGTAAACTAAACTCGGACATGTTCGAACACCTGGGAACATCGGAAGGAAGGAAGGAAGGAAGGAAGCAACGACGCATCCCTAAAGTTGAGATCGTTCCCACAGTTGTTAAGATCACAGTCTATTTACTAATCACTATTAATATCACTTGAACAGCCAAGAAGGTGATTGAAATGAGAAATTAATGTGTAGAGATAAGACAGAGCTGAGAAAGAAAGAATAGGGATATGAATTCGATGGGATGATAAAATGGAAATAATGTGATCAGGAGAATTTGTAGAGATCAGTGAATGAAATGAGAAGAATTGAATCTCAAGCAGAATGGGGATCCAGTAAATATAAAGTTTCAACAATTTAATAAGATAAGAAAAATAAAGTATTTTTAATAATATGCCATAAATGAAGATTGACAAAAATTGGAAAAGTATTTACAATAATTAAAAACAACGTACTATATACAATACATATTAAGGACCGTAATCAATATGAATTATATTATAAAAATTTCATAGTTATGATTATTTAAAGATTTTTAAGGATTTTCTTCAATGATAATGATTAATTTTGAGCGAAAAATCAAAACTCACAAATAATCATTATTTTTGATTATTATTTTTTCGCTCAAAACAAATCTTAGTTTTAAAAAAGATTAAATGATTACGTTCATTTGAAAATATTTTTTTTTTTTGATGGGTGAGTTTTATTTTGATCGAAAAAAATTTAAATAATAAATAATGATTATTTTTGACCTTTTTTTCGCTCAAATTTAATTTTTATCATTATTTTATTGTATATGAATTTTAGTCATTGATTTTTTTATGTAAAATAATTTCAATAATCTTTATTTGCGGTACCTGATAATATGACATAAGAAAGAAAGCACTTTTCAGCTAAGCTCTGTTCAAAAAAAAAAAAGAAGATGATTAGTTTTCCTACACATTTTTCATAGCATAAATTCATGAAAACACATCTTAAAATCTTTGCCTAACTTATCAAAATTCGTAGAGTATTAACCAGATATCAAAACATAAGCATTTCTTTGGCTCTAGCCACCAAATTCAAGCTGTAAACCAAAAGGGTTCTCAGATGTGCCACCCACGGCTGCAGGATGCGGGAAAGTGCTGTGACGAACGCCTCGGAGCTGCTCGATGTGGCAACGCCGCGTCACTCGCTGCTCTCGGGCAGATTCAAGCAGAGCTTCGCCTATGTGGCGCTGCAGTCCCGAATGCCAGGGATAATGCAACAGGTGGTGAATACCCTGGCCAGCAATGAGCAGGAGTTGGTAAAGTTGTACGGCCAGGAGGTGTGGAAGGACATTCACATGATCACCAGCTCCATAGAGCGATTGAAGAGGGAACTTAGTCGCGATCGGCAATTCGCATTGTTCTATGGCAATGAACCGGATAAAGCCGAATGGAATGCATTTCTATCGGAGCTGCCGCATCCGAAACGATCCTATTTTCGTGCCTGTTGGCTGCACTCCGAGTGCTATCTCTATCGACGACTCTTTTCCTTCTTCGAGAGCAGCAAACACCTGACGAACTTTGATTACTTTCTGGACCTGAAGCAGGAGCATCTGAAGATCAGCGAGCGGGCGATCATCAGTCTGACGGAGGCCACCAGGAACCTGGGCAACGATTACAATTCCTTCAGCAAACTGATGCGCATCAACTTGTGGAGCAATCACTTCGAGGTACAGTTGAACGCGTATCTCTTCAGTGACCACGAGGATCGCTCCGATATCGATGTGCTGACCCATGTGGCCAATCTGGATAAGCGTCTGCTCGTGGACGATTCCATGCTGGTGTGGAACTGCCTGATGAAGGTCAAGGGCCAGAAGGAAGTCATTGTGGATTATATATGTGATAATGCCGGATTTGAGCTATTCACCGATCTGCTGCTCGTGGAGTATATGATCGACAATCGGCTGGCGACTCGGGTGCGATTGCATGTCAAGGCCATTCCCTGGTACATCTCGGACGCCATGCAGAGCGACGTCGAGTGGACTATCCAATATCTGATGGATCACAAGAACGACACGATCTCCAATCTGGGCTGGAAGTTCAAACGCCTGATGGCGGATAATCACATTGTAATATCGCCAAAGTCGTACTTCTGGACCGGACCACAGTCCTACTTCGTCATGGTCGATTCCAGCCTGAGTTTGTACAAATTGTTATCCCAGGCCGAGGTGGCCATCTTCAAGGGGGATCTCAACTACCGCAAGCTGCTCGGCGACTACATCTGGGACTCCACGGAGGACTTCATCACCTGTCTGCGCGGCTTTCGACCCACGAACATCTGTGCGATGCGCACCGTGAAGTGCGAGGTCATCTGTGGTCTGCCCGAGGGCACCGCCGATCATCTGCTGCGCGCCGATCCCACCTGGATGATCTCGGGCAACTACGGCGTCATTCAGTACACGGACAGCCTGAAGTGCAAGTGCGATTGCTGGCAACACGCCGCCTCCTCCTCGGAGAAGACTGTGGTTACGGAGAAGCCTTCCACGGACAAGCCTTTGAATAAAATGTGTACAAAGCAGGGACCGTAACTCTTATAAGTTTTAAAATAAAAATTGCAAGCTAACAATTATTTTCAAATTTTTACTTCAAAGATTACGAAATTACAATTATTCTTAATTTTATTTAAAAAGTCAAAAGTAGTCGTTAAAATTCATTTTTAACAAAAAAGGTGAGAAATAAAATTTATTTCTGATTCTTTCAATAAAAATAATAATAAGAGTTATAAAAGTTACAAATAAGAGTTATTCCGTATTTTTTATGTTATAAATTAAAAATAAGAGTCAATGTGAATATCTATCTGAACCAAGTGGTGTATTTCCATAATTATAAAATAATTTTGGATCTATGATTCGAAACCTTTAATGTGATGCATCACATGTCCCTTAAGGACGAAATTAATTTCATTTTTTCTTCTTTATTCTGTTGCAGTAATATATATATGAAGTAATTATTGGCAAACAAAATACCAATTGATACTAAGAATACCAAAAAATACTAGAAATCATAAAAAAACCCAAAAAATAGTAGTACTTCAACTTTTGTTTTTGATTACTTATTAGAATTAGGGTCGTTTTTAAATGTACATAAAAAGTCTATTTAACATATAGTAACTAACTTGACATTAATTTCTAAACATTTTACGTCAAATTTTCTTTTCAATAGTTATTAAATACCTTATTTAGACATTGAAAAAACGGGCCTAAAAGTTACGGAATAATCTTTTTTTAAAAAAAAAAAAAAGTTAGAGTTTTATTTTAATTTTTATTTTAATCAGAAATAAGTGTTACTTCACAACTTTATATTATAAAATTGAATTTTAATGATTATTTTTTTACTTTTTAAATAAAAATTAAAAATAAGAATTAAATTTGATTTATATCTTATTAATTGCAAATAGAAGTTTTTGGCTGATATCGATAGTTCCGACTGAAATTGGAATTGTGGTGTATATCATTTCAAATTAGCATTTATAACTCTTATTTGCAGTCTCTGGTACAAAGTAAAGTTTCACTTCAAAATATTAAATTCCTCTTTCTTCTTTGCCTCCTTCGAGGGGGGGAATGTATTCCGTAATCAGCAGCCAACGCATCGCCCGCAGCTCAAATATTTTGCATACATTTCTTTTATTTTCGTTTTATTAAATTCACAAAATGCTGCTGGCCAAAAGAGAGACAGAGGGAGGCAACTGGGCAATGTCTTAATTTGCATTACGCTGCCAGCGAAGAAAACTCACAATGCCCGAAATAAATGATGCCAAATTTGTCAGCGCATTTTGGCCAAATCAAACCGCATCGTTACGCCCACAAACTGCCTGCGAAAAAAGGAGTTTATTTGGGTTGTGCCTTTAGGTATGTTGTGTGTGCTGTGTGTATGTTGTGTGCTTGCCACCTGCATTTCTATTTTGAACTGCAAGTCGGACTTACACTCTGGTCTAATCTGTAGCTGGATTGGCCTGCAGCTCCATCTGAGCCTGGCCAATTGCCGAGTGACTAATGCTGTTGGTTTTATTGATGTGGCGCACATTGTGGCCGCAATTTGTCAGCGAGAGAAGACAAGAGAGAGGAGAGAGAGAGAGAGGAGCTGCCCTCCGGCCTCGTGATCAATTGAAAATGGAAAGTTGTGAAAATCCACAGAAAACTGCGTTATGTGTCCAGCGTAAAATGCAGATGATCACACAGATATGTGGCTTAAATAATGGTAGTCCAATGAAAGTAAAGAAATGTTTATTAATTTGTAACAAGAGATTTAAATAAAAGTAATAGAAAAATAGATTAAATTAATCAATCAATGTACTATTTCTAAAGAAAGAGAAAATGAAATTAAATTTAGAAAACAATGTACTTTCTGTTAAGTAAAAATATTTAGTTGCGCTCTTTTAAATAAAGAGTTTGAAACTTTAAAAATAAGTCAAGTTAAGAAAGAAATCAATTCTCTAAGCACATGGAAAAATTTAATATTAAATAAATAATAAAGTAAAATTATTCTGAAATTCAAAAAGAAAATACATGTGTCTCTATATAAACTTATGGCTTAAATAAAAACATTTGGTAAAACCCATCTTTCCTTTACATTGATTTAATTGGATACAATTTATTTTAAAAACTGATATTTTCGAACCCTTTCTGTAACATATCTTAATTCTTTTAATCTTATGTAAATACATATTTGCCATACACCTTAACTTTAATTTTTAATGTTAACTGTTTCAAAGAATCCCTTAGAATTCTCTTGTAATTCCCATGAAAATTAGATTTCTTTGACTGATCGATTTCTCTCCTTGGATCTTTCCCCTATTTCCCAGACTTGCAGTCGAATGGACATTAATGCAAGTTATTAGCCATAGGTGTTCTCACATTATTCTTTTCAACTATTTCAGTAATTTTCTCAGTAATTCGAAACCAAGTAACAAGAAATTATTTAAAACTGACTTCAAATCAAATTCTCTTAGATGATTGAACTTGAATCAAAAAAAATGATTTCAAATAAAATCAAATTGGAAATCAAAACTGAATTATTAAATGCGCATTCCCACAACTATTAAGATTTGGCAAATTCAAAAGAGCAACATGAGGCCGATATTCCAAAGAAACACAGAAAATTCCGATGCACATAAATCTCAGGTACAGTTCTCATTCCCAAAATGTTGAGCAATTAATCAGCAACATTGTCGGGATACGATACGAAATGGGAAATGGAACACAGGAAACGGGCCAAGCAAAAATTGTATTTTATATATTTTCCCACCGATAAAAAGCAACCCCAAAATCCAGAGAATTTACTGCGCAGCTGCGGAATGAGTAAAAACAAAAATCTAACAAAAGCCGAAGCAGCTTCTCGAACAAAAAGCAAAAAGCAACTGGCTGCTGTCCACTTGGTTCTACTTTGTTGTGCTATGGGGTGGGGTCTGATGTTTCCCACTGCAGATGCGCCCTTGAAAACGAAATTCCACCCCGTCTACCGTTTTAAATCACGATTCACCATTCACCAGTCACCATTCACCAGTGAAATCACCAGTTCGCAGTTACCAGGTTGTTGCTGGTGCTTTTGTCTGCTTTGCGGAGGGTTGAAAACTTTATCAGCAGGATAGGCCAGGTGATGATTGTGGCTTTGATTTGATTTCCACCACCCAAATCTCAGTTTGAATGGCTTTAAGCTGTGCGCAGGTATGCAACATCAAAACCAGCTGCCAAACAGGAATCAACAACAATAATTTGTTCGCTTTGAGTTGTTTTTCATTTTTTTTGTTTTTTTGTTTTGTCGTCAGCTCAAGCTGCACTCTCATGCCTTAAAAGCAAGGTGTGAATATTGAATCAATGAATATGCTTATTTATATTTATATCCATCACATTGCTTATCGATATGTTACACCCCAAAAATATGATTGACCGGATGCCGAGCTACAAGTGCTCACAATGTTTGAACGCAAATATTCAATAATTATCGGAGGGGACAACTACATATCTCAACTATCGTGTGAGTCATGCAGATAAATAGTTCTGAAATGAGACAAACTAGAGATGGCAACGATGGGAAATTTCACGTAAATCGAATGTAAATTCGATTTACAGTAATTTTTAAAAATGTCAAAGTGAAAAGAATGAAATTAAAGTTAAATATTGAAGTTTAATTTGTTTTTAAAATATAATCAATAAATTAAAAAATAATAATTAATTCGAATTTAAGTATTTTATAAAAAAGTCAAAGTGAAAAGAATGAAGTTAAAATTTAATATTTAAGTTTAATTCGTTTTTAAAATATAATCAATAAATTAAAAAATAATAATTAATTCGTAATCAGGTTTTTTTTTTAAAGTCAAAGTGAAAAGAATAAAATTAGAATTAAATATGTATTTAAGTTTAATTTGCTTCTAAGATATGATCAATAATTTAAAATATAATAATTAACTCGAAATCAAGTATTATTTTAAAAAGTTAAAGTGATAAAATAAAAATTTTAATTATATAACTATAAATAGTAAGTATTAGTTCTGGAGTTATGACCTTTAAGTTGAAAAATAATAATTAAATAGAAATCCAGTATTTTGAAAAAAAGTCAAAGTGAAAAGAATGAAATTAAAATTAAATAAAAATAAAAATAAGTAATATTTTTTTTTTAATATATGATCATAAAATGCAAATAAAGAATTATATATATCACGATACGCTCACATTTCTAATAGAAAATCATGAAATTAAAGCTTCGATTTGATGATTCAATGCTTGAATAGTTTCGATGACTGTTCGAAGTGTGTGTGATGGGCTATAAATAGTTGTGTGATACCCTATAAATTATTAATGGAAAGCACTTGGCAGCAATCAGGCAGGCACTCAACGGGTTGATCAGGCACTGGGCAAAAGTGCTGTCTAAATTATGGGACGAATTAAATGCACTGAACTGAGTTTGGAGAGCAATTACTGTACTGCGAGTATCTCCACTCGTTTTGGGTGCTGCGAGCAATTGCCAATTGGTCGCTTGGTAGTTTGGTAGTTGACATAAACCTTTCGCTGAAAATGCCGCCAAAGGCGCTGACAAGTGGCCAAGAGGTAACGGCAAAAAGGTCAACATTTCGTAATCAGTTGTGTGTGTGTGTATGTAAATGTGTGTGTACACGTAACCATAAGCATGTCATCCTATATTTCAGCAAGACACCAAGAGACTGGAAGACTGAGGCTGGGTTAGGCTGAGGCGAATGGCACTGTCAACTGGCCAGCAACATTTGTGGAACAACAACAACAGCAACAACAACGCAACACATTCGCCAACTGACCAAGTGGCCAACAACAATAACAACAACATCGAGTAGTAGTTATAGTCGTTGTATTTAGATATGTATATTCAAACGACTATCACCCGCTAAAATTCAAATTCAAATTTGCTTTAAAAACCCAACGCCCCACCACCACTGAGCCACTGAACCAGCGACCACAAAAATTAGCCATCGACTTGGGCGCTAATCTGGTTTTAAACTGCGACTGCGAGCAGGCAAAGCCGCTGCCACGATGCGGGTGTGTTCCAACAAAACAACAAAAACGCAGCCCAGTCCCAAACTCAGACTCGGACTCTATGCCACACCACAGTCAACACTCTATAGTGCAGACCTAGGCACTGTCCGACTGAGGGACAGACAGACAGACAGTTAGACGGTCGTTTGGCCATCGCTGACCAACCAGTTTGTGTGGCACCCGCACCTGGCCAACTGCCCAACTTACGACTTGCAACTCAACAGCAACAACAACAACAACAACCAAATGGTGCCCCTGCCCAACCAGCTGCCTTTCCTGTCCTGTCCTGGCCTGTCCCTGCCCTGCCCTGTACAGTCCCAGTCCCATTTAAAGTCTGAGTCTCAGTCGCACTTCCATATATTTTGTAGGTGGAAATGCGTTCGTTGCACATCTTTTCCATTAATATATTTAAATTTCGTTTAATATTTGATATAATTATAATTATAATTATATAAAATAATTGTAATATTCTTCTACTATAATTGTATTTACTATATATTAACAATTATACTTTGTTTTTATTAAACATATTTTTTCATTGCACATCTTTTCCAACGCTTTTATTATTATAAATTTATCTTTAAAACTCGCTTCTTCGTTTCATATTTGTAATTTAAACTGTTATAATATTAAAAATATTTGTTTTATTCGAAACTTGCAATTTATATTTTTATTTTGTAAGTCCGCTAAAAATACTTTTATTGCAATAGAAAGTGGAGTTACCAACAATCGTAGTTCAAGCTCTTAATTTATGCTCTCGGAAAATTTCATAAGGTTTCTCATAATTAAAAGATCATTGATGATCATCGCTAAAAATGATGTAGTCACAAACTTTACATAAAGAAGCATCTTAAAAATAAAATTAATTAAATACAAATGTAACCTTCGATTTACACATATTAAAAAAAAAGTTTAAAATTATGAATATCGTGTAAAAACTTTAAAATTGAGTTAAAAAAATGAGTCATACGAATTTTTTAACTGCTTAAAAATAAAATATTTTAGGAAAATATTTTTGGTATCCAACAATTTTCAAAAAATATTATGAAATTTTTTTTTTTTTTTTTTTAATAGTTGTGTGCTTAAAAATAAAATATTTAAGGAAAATATTTTTAAAATCGAATAATTGTTTAAAAATATTATCTAATTCACTCTTAAATTTTTTATTTCTATTTTTATTAGTTAAACTTGTGAACATGCCTAACTTAATATACAAGGCTTTAATATTTTCCACTTCCAAGAACATAAAATTAATTTTATATTTGCAGTTAATTGCAGTTGTTTATGCTGTTGTTTATGCTGTTGTGTCTGCTTTGTGATTAGCCAAGTGCCTCACGAATCCCATGAAATTTCACCTGAGTGGCTTTAAATTTGTGCAGATATTAAATAACGCCATGAAGATATGAAATATGGGTTTACGATCTCCTATGGATAATGTTCATCCTCAAAGAATTGCTAAAAGCGAAAAAGAAATGCATTAGATTGAGGTTTATTAGTCATTTACAATACTTGAAAACGAAAGGCAGTTATTGACTTTTAATTGGTGTTTGGATTGCAAATGAATGAATATAAATGACTACAATTAAACATTCGATGTGCAATAAAAACTTATAAACAAATCGACACCTATTTGGTCATATTAACTGAACCAGCTGTGAATTTGTTTGGGCCATTTGTCTGAAATAGACTGCGAATAAATCAATCTGTCGTAAATTTAGCTTTCATCGCCGGTTTTTTAGACACGGAGTTGAACTTTTTTTTAAGACTTTAGTACAAGCTTATAAAAAATTGAATTAATTTTTCTACAACATTTTTTCATTAAAGAGGCCAAATACTTTATTGTTTCATTTAGTAATTGTTACAATTTTTCACGTTTACCTGAGAGACAGACAGAGACAGATAGAGACTCGTGCCATGGACAAAAGTGCGATGTAATTCGTCTACTCAACGCCAGAGTGCGATTTGCTGATTAGCAACACTCTTTCCGTCATATTCTGAAAGCCCAATTACAACGGCCAACAAGACAAACGGCCAAACAGTTGCGGCCAAGTTTCTGTCTCTTTGTGTAGCTGTTGTTGTTGTTTTCCTTTTCATTTTTGGCCACGTGAACACCCTTATGCAAAACAAATCAAAACAGCATTAAAAGTCGTAAATCTGTGCCAAGAAACTTACCATTCGACCAACTCAACTCGACTCGACTCGACTCCTTAACAACAAAAGCGGCTGTGCAGCATGTGCCATAGACCAGGCCCAAACCGAAAAACCTCTTGGCCAGAAAAAAATAAGAGACACTTGGCCACTCGAGACGCCGACTGCTGTGATAAAATATGAGACACTGGGGCAGACAGTCAAATGGGTAGCTTCAGCTGTCGCGGGTGTAAAGGCGGTTTAGGCCATGATTCAGTGCAAAAATAGCAAAAAAAAATAAATATAAGAAATCGAAAAAAATAGAGGAAATATATTTATATATAGAGAGAGAGACTCGTGTATAACTGACCAGACTGTGACGTTCGGGAGGTTGTTGGTTATTACTGCATTACCAATGACAGGCAGCCACCGCCGAGACGCCACCTAGCGGTACGAATGAGGCAACTAACCTACCTGTCAGCCCAACATATGAAAAGCCTTCGCATTTTGCCGGCAACAATTCACATATGCAGATATCACACATACACAGAAAGATATTCCATGTGTATGTGGGTTCCTGGCAAAATGTCATGAATTTGTTGTTGCCATTTCAGTTGCTGTTTCTGTTGTTGCTGTTGTTGCTGTTGTTTTTGTTGTTGCTGGCTTCAATATTTATTTATTTGCGAGTGCCGCGCTCAATGCATTAAAGGCAATAAAATAAATAAAAATTGAAATTGACTACGTCAGAAAATTTTGGCATTCATAATGCATGAGTTTTGATTTCTTAGCGACGTCAAAAAGCCAAGAAAAAAGAAAATATATTGCGCAGAAAAATGGGTTATGGGTTAGACTAGAGGATACTCTGTATGCAAATCTTTCAAAAAATAAGACCAATAATAATTCGATGATAATTCACCTCACAACTCATTGAAGCCAAAAGAATCTAGAATAACTTTAAAGTTTGTTAGCCGACTCTTATGAAATTTTCAGATTATATTTCATCCCTGTTAAATAATAATTATTAATCATAACCATTAGTAATTAGATTATTTTTGTTTAAAAGTCGAACTAATGATTAAATTACGAAAATTTTCGGTTTTTCACAATAAATGAAAAAAAATCAAAAACTATTACAATTATTCAAAAATATACAGAAAAAATAAAAAACAAAATAATTTTGTTTTAAAATAATTTGGTATTTTACCAAATAGTCATAAATAATCTTAAACAAATATAAAATAATCAGAAATAATCAGAATAAATCAAAAATAATCCGAAATGTTCAAAAAGTTTATTTTTGATTATTTTTGATTTTTTCTGATTATTTTTTAATAATTGTAATAATTTTAGATTTCTTTTATTTTTTGTAATCGTAATCATAAATTTTCCAACAATTTTCCAAAAATAATCTAATTGATTAATAATTCTAATCGAAATTTAACAGGTAGGGTTTATTTATCATCAAAAACTTTTAATATGATTTTCAAACTAGCTGCCAATATGGGGAAAAATCGGAATTTGACTTAACATAAAATGTACTTACATGAAATCGATTCATCTATTGATGCTGTCTATCTATAGTCAATAATACCTGCACGTAGTCAATTTCCAGGGTATGCGAGCCTAAGTAAAGTGCAAAAAATCACTTAAGTTTGCTTTGAGTCCATTGCAGATTTATGTTAACTACTTGACTTGTTATAATTGGTATATTAAATGATTTAAAAGCTTGCCAATGCGCCAACACAAACAGAAATCAATTGAATGTGAAAAAAGCAAAAGCCAGCGTTAAAGCCAAATCTTAAGCCAAATCCAAGCCATTTATATGGCTGTCTGTCTGTCTCTCCATAGAGAGGGTGTAGGCAATTGGGCACCGAAATTCATATTCAAAATGGAACTGTGACTGCAAATGTGGCTGGATTCCCCCTGCAGACTGTGCTACAAACAAATACAAATAAGAAACTGGCTTAATATTATTTATGAGCCCAATGTGCGCGATATCACGTAATAATCACGCACATAAATGGCCAGTTAAATGCTGGAGACCTCTCGAGCTTTGGATGTGGCCAAGACTGTTGGCCAGGTTGCATTTCATATTTCATTTCAAGTGCTATTTGCAAAACATGTGCGAGTGGGGCGCAAATAAAAAATTAAGTAATAGATTTTGTCGCTGCGATAACAAAAAAGTGCTAAAATATTTTAAAATGCGTCAAAGCTAATTTATAGGACACATTTTTATGCCGAATTGGACCACCACGAGGTGTGTGTGTGTGTGCTGATGTTTGTAGACTTGGTCAGCAGGCAATTGGCCAAAACGAAAGTTGATCTATCGATTATCAACTGGAAGTGCCAGCATATCAAAAACATAAGTAGGTAATTAGTTGATTAAATAGTGAGTGCTGTCAGATAAAAGATGGAAAGAAAATACACTCAAAGTTCAATCTTTTCTAATTTTGAGATTGAATAAATTAACTAAATAAAAAGATTCGTAGGGAATAAAAAATAAGATAGAAGATAGCTGGAATAGATGAAGGAAGAACTATTTAGCCATTTGGTTAGATTTATTTTTTCGACAAAGAATATAAAACAATTACATTTAATGCTGTTATTTTAAATTAACGTTAAAAAGTAAATATACAATATATAAAATAAACTAAACTAACCTTTTAACCTTTTATAAAATAAATTTTAAATTTATTTTGTAATTTAAGTATATAAAATTAAATTTAATAACTAGTCTTTTAAAAAGTACTAAATAAATTAGAATTCTAACATACAATAAAAGGCACAAGATGTTAAAGGCCTTCTAAAATGTTTCTTCTATTCTAATTGAACATATCATATGTTACATATGCTCTTCAACTTTATCTTTAAGCTCATGAGTTGTTTTAAGAATCATTTTCTCTGACTTTTTGACTCGATATTTTTTTATGCGACAGCCTTAAATGTTCTAGTTTGGAATCTTCTTTCAACAGGATAATAAATATTCGAATATTTATCAAAATATTCTCATATTTGTGCCTGTAGTTCACTCAGATTTTTCTGTGTATCTGTCAATGTGTTTACATTAATTTTTAACATGATTCAGCAACAGGGCAGGCAGATGGCCATTAAATTGTACTCAGAGTCAGTCAGGCAGGCAGAAGATCGCTTGTCAATTGCTCTTCAATAGCAACAGCAACAACAACAACAGCAACAACAACAACAAACAATTACATGAAAATTACCAGCGATTGATGTTCATTGGCATTCGCAATAGGCCGTCATCATTCCAGTTCCACAGTATCCACATCCACATCCACATCCATGTCCAATTCCAAGTGAAATGCAAGCCGTGACTGCAACAGCAACAGCAACAACAGCAACGAGAACAACAACAACAGCAACAACAACAAGAACAACAACAGCAACAACAACTGTCCCAGTCCAAGTTGCTCTGATGCTGCGAATGACAGTTGAATCACCTTCATTTTTAATGGAGACAAGTGTCAGTAATTTATGCACAAAGCCAGCTGTGTGTTACCAACAACAAAAGGGGGCTGTTCAGGGCCGTCGTCAGAGGGTGGTGGGGGTGGGGGATGTGACCGCAACAAACAAGCGCAGAAATTGATGCACAAGTTAAACAAATTAAAATCGATTGTCGGCTCAAACTACGACCATAACTGTGAACCTGAGACAGAAAGAGAGACACAAGAGGAGCAAGAGAGAAGAGTGGAAATCAGTGTGGACCTGGCCTTAACCAGGGTCAATCCCAGTGCGCGGGGTCAATGTGAATTGTGTGAAAATGACCGCAGTCGCTAGAAGATCAATTGACCACGACTCGAGTCGACTTCTCTATGGTCTACCTTTGATATATCCCCCTCTCTCTCTCTCTCTCTCTCTCTTTCTCACTACCTGGAGTATAAGCGATCTTGGCACTTCATTATTCACGCGCGTGCGCCGTTCAAGGCTCGCGGAAATGTCAATAGCAAATCACTTAATTTGTATGGCAATTTTCGCCCCAAACAGATCTCTAGAGAAACCAAAGAAAACACAGAAAAAACAACAACAACACAGAAACATAAACCGCAATCCAAGAAACGTGTAGAAAATTGTTGTTGTTAGAGAAGAAGAAAAATAAATGAAAAAACAGACAACAACAACAGAAACAGAAAAAAACGCGCTCACGATGCCTTCAACTTGGACTTCACTTGGTCAAATTTGGTCAAATAATGTACAAACATTATCCTTAGTCAGTATTCGTACTCGTACTCGTACTCGTACTTGTACTTACATTTGGCACTGTGATTATTTTGCTGACTGCCCGCGGGGACGAATGTTTCGTGCTTTGGGTCAATCGGGTCAATAAAGTGCTGCAATTGCTGCAAGCTCCAAACTCCAAACCGATTTATGAGAAGCACATAGAAAGGCGAGTGAGAGATGAGTACTGCATTTGGGAAATTAATTACAGTGACGCTAGGGAAGTAACTTAACTTAAGTAACTTACTTAACTTACTTACTTCAAGTAAGTCAACAAAGCTATTTTGAATATTTCCTGAAATTAATCCCTTTTTGTTTGATGTGAATGTCAATTGGAATGGAAAGGATATGGAATATAGTAGATCACATTAAGTTTCGTCCCGTGGTTACCAAAAGCACACTATAAAATATTATTTCATATCCCACGAGATATAAAAATACACATTTTGGACACCACTGGATTAGAAACTAACTAAAATCTACATTTTTTTTTAAGTAAACTAGATCCTTGTTAGGAAATATGCACTTAAATTTCTAATAATAATTATGAAATAAATTGAGTTTTTAAAAATGTATTGTAAAAACAAAAATAACTCTTCTTTTTTCATTTCTGGTAACTTTTCTATAAAAAAAAATACAAAAAACATTTGATTAATTTTTTAAGAAGGCTTAAAAATAATTCTCATATCATATTTTTTTTGTTTGCTTCTTAATCTTTGGGCTTAGAATGTTGAAGTCTCTTCTGAATTGTAAGCTATGCTGTGAAAATTAGAATGAGAAACTGGAGCTCGTCCCTGAATTCTAATAGAAATCGTGAAGAGGATCTACAGTAAAATTGGGATATAAAGAAACTCTAAAAAATTTGAAAATAAACCTTACGAAGTGATTTCTTTCCATTCAATTCAATTCAGTTCATTTATTCGTCGGATCTTAAATATGAAGGCTATACATTTTTGGTATCTATTCTACATATTGTTAAACTTGAGTAACAAAGTCAAATTATAAGTAAATTTTAAAATTTTTAATTTTAAATTTAGAATGTTATTCTATAATTTTGATAAATTGTAAGAGTATATTTTATCATGACATTTAGTTTTGAACATTGCTAGGAAAAGCTCTAAGTGAGCAAAAATCTGAATTACATTACGCTTTCGATTCACCTTCACTTCCAATAATTATTCTCATGATTCCAAATGAGAATCTCGTAGAGAGGCGCTTTGGACAGCAGCTAAAAGCTGAGATGAAAGATCAGTATTGCACCACCAGTTGGCCACATGTCGTCACACACAAACACACACACACCAACACCCCTAGCACACACACAACTCTACTGTACTCTACAGCCCTAAACCCGCACCCACATTACAGTCGCACTTCCAATTCCAACTCCAATTCCAAACCCAATCCTCGTCGCATGTCGCGTGGCGTTGGTCAGTCGCCCACAAAGGAGGCGGACAAAGTGAAGAATGGCAGCCCAAAGAGATGGCAGCGATGCGATAGGGAAACGTCGCTCGTTTGCTGCGCGTGTCAGAGAACAACAAGTCAAAAGGCGGAAAGAAGAGAGACGCGGAGTTAACAGTTAACCAACCACCCAGCGGGAAGGACCTGCATCTAAGAGCGGCAATGCACTGCACACACTCTGCACACTCAGGAAGGTGGAGTGCAACGTGCAAAGTGTGGGTCACGTGTCGCATATTAAGAATTGAATGCTGCTCAAAACGTATGTCAAATGGCAACACAGAAGGGTCACAGTTCGAGGACACGGACGAGGACGAGGGCGACAGCGAGGGTGTGCAGACAGCCGTGACGCCTTCTGAATGCAACCCTCTCCTGTTCCTGGTCGACTGAACCCCATCCCCCGCCTCAAACTCCAGTCCCATTGACTTTCGACCAGTGTGGCCAGGCAGCAAATTACGCGACTTGGCAGAAGCACGAGTTCGAGTAAATAAAATAATATCATCAGCGTTTGTCGCTCATTAATGGATCGACGTCAGTTTTGGCCCAGCAACGACAGGGTACACAGAGGCTTATGAGTTTGTGACTTTGTCTGTCTGTCCTTGTTCTTACATAGATTTATATCAGCGGTGGGCACGCAGTGGCTCCGGGAGCAGCGGCTGCTTCCAACTTAGGTAGACTCTAATAGGGTTGTTGTTGTTGATGTTGCAGTGCTCCCGAACTCAGATTTCGTTATCACCGATTATTTATACTATGACTAAAAGAGTCAGAGCAATCAAGTTTGTTGGCAAAAGAACTTTCAAAAAGACGGTTGTCAAAATTATTTTATATAGAATTTTTAATATTTCATACATTTATTTTGTTTTTTCTTCGATCAGACTTCGATTGACTTCGAGTACAGGCAGGGTTGCCACTCTAATATGTTTCTCTAAATAATAATAAATTACTTATTTAAATTTATAATTTATTAATAATTTATTTTACTATTTTTCTTTTTTTATTTTCCTGTTTTTTTAGAATTGCTTGTACTGGGCCTTTAACAGTCGAGCATCATGACTGCAACATTTCTACTTGTCTCTTTTATGGTAAACTGTGTAGCCACCCTTAGAGTTGTCGCATATTGACAATGACTCAATGTTACCATTTAATTTGGCCTAATTTAATTTTGTCGACTGGTAGCTCGCATTCCCTCTCCCTCTCCCTCTGTTGATTATTTGCGAATTCATTCACGGAATTGTGATTTGACAATTGTGGGAATCTTTGTTGTTGCAATATGCTCGATGTCATCCCTTTATTCCTTACCATTCCATCCCATTCACCTCCCCCTGGTCATGTGAAACATGTGCAATGATGCGCTGCCTCTGTCGCTTCCTGTTCGTCATGTGGGAAAATAGGAAAAGTCTAACAATCTCTCCCTCTTTCTCTATTTCTATTTCTATTTCTAACTATCTATCCATCGCGCTGTTTGCATTTGGCAGTCAACCCGCAACATTTCTCAATTGTTGACATTCAACTATTGACGACTCGTAATAATTGATAACTGTTTAGTCACTGTCTGATTCTCGACCCACCCAAAAACAATAGAGAGAGAGAGGGAGATAGAGAGTCGGGTCAATTCTAGTGTCACTCTGAATATCGTTAATTGTTTATCAACCCTCTTCTCTCTCTCTCTCACACTTTCTGTCTCTATTTGATCCGTTTTGTAAGTAAAGTGTTTTTATGGTTAATGCACAGCAACTAGAACAAATCATTTTGCTGCTGAGCGTGGGAAGTGCATTGAATTGTTCTTCCATAACAGTTTATCAATTATGAGTTATGGCTGAGAACTTTGAAAGGTGTGATCAAAACATGGGAATTTGAGAAATTATTACATATTCGGGAACTGGGATTTCAAAGTTCCCAAAAACAAGTCAAGCTGAAAAATGTTAGAGAAATTGCTTAGTAAATAATTTTATATGAATTGATATAAATGATATTGATGTGAACTTTAAATGTTGGTAAGTTATTCATAATACAAGACCACTTTTTGAAAAGAAAATATATAAAATAACCAAAATATGAAAACTCTCAATCAAAATGTGTTCCTGATCTTCCAGAGATTGTATTTTAAAGTTTTACACATTGACCGAGTTCACCAGAACAAATCGACAACAGAAATTCGATGCAATTTGTATGATTGTTATGGTGAATGGCAGTGATGAGCAATCAGTATTTTAAATGTTGTGATCATGATGACTGAAAATTCATCCCCAAAATAGTATGCTGGAATTCTCTGATTGTGATGCTTTGTTATCGATACATAAAATCGTCATCAGCAGAGCATACGATTTAAAATTAAATAGGAAAAAATTAATCAGGAAACCACAAAATTTATACTTATTTGGTCTTCTTAAAGAAATGCAAAGAAGAAGTTGGAATCTGACTATTTTTAAGGAATATGGTTGGGAAAAGTGCTTTAAACTCTTTCATATAAAATATTAAATGCCATACATACAACTATTATATTAAATCTGGCCTTTTGCTGTGTAGATTCCCAATTAATTATGCATTTTGTGCCAAATTGTTTTGAATTTTTATATATCTTAATTTCTCAATTTCTGCCTCAAAATTTCATCAAAGCGTTCTCTAAAAGCCCATCAAAAACTGTTTGATTTGTAATACATGATTACTGTTTGACTAGTTCTGGTAAACGCGGCCATTGATTTCAATATTTTGTAGCATTTTTCCGCTCAAATTGTTCACTAAAATTACATTTATCGATGCATTAACCTCCTCTAAGTGAGGCCATTACATTTTTCACGCCTCGTTTTTTGTTTGTGGCGTTCCTTGACCTTAGATGGATTTTCAATCAATCGCCATAAAATTAGCACTTAATGTCACAGGGTTGAGGACTCATTAGAGGCCAAATCTATGCATGCAATTGGCAACGCGAAACGGGAAACGGGAAACGGACAAAACCTTAAGAGCCTGTCGAAGTTAACAGTTAACGGCCTCAGCAGACCAAAGGCACTGGCCGAGTTAAATGGGTCCATCTGAAAGTTGCAGCCATTACAAGCCCATTACGAACAGACAACAACAACAACAACTGCAAATGGAGCAACTAAGAAACAACGGGTTCAAAGCTGCAGAAGAAGAAGAAGCAGAAATGTTTTAAGCCAAGTCCAAACTAATTTCAACCACCCTCAGGTGATGAAGACAATTAAATATTCGTGATTTAACGATCACTTTGCAATGCTCCAACTGTCAGACAACAACAACAACGACGACGACGGCGGTCGCCAAATCCCCAAAAAAAACACAAAATCGCTACAAAGTTCGAAGCTTGAAATTCGCATTTGAGCCAAATGTAAATGACTAGCGGACGTCGAATGGAGCCCTAAAAATTTCTGAGACCAGATAAAGATCACACAGTGGACGGACGCGGACGAGGACCGACCAAGAACTAAACCGACCGAAAATCAAGTCAAATGAATGCTGCGCATCACGAATTTTAGCCAGCAGTCGCAGCTGAGGAAGTTGGTTCAAAGGAAAAGTCCCCCTCATCCCCCCACCAACTCCTTCTGAGAGAAACAGGTTTTCCGCGCTTGTTGCCGTTTTTGCATTTTGCCAATTTGCCTATCAACAAGCGATCGATTAAGTACGCCTACCAGGCCAAAAGCTCCTTCTGCAAAGAGTTCTTCACAGTCTACAGTCTTCTGTCTTCAGTCTCCAGTCTTCTGTCTTCAGTCTTCTTTCGGTATATTGGTCACAAAGTCAAAATGTTAATAAATGCAGTCGAGTCTAACGCTTCTTGGCGCAGATTTTCTGGATTCTGAATTTTCTTGAGAGCTCGACCCACCCACAAGTACGTGGGCGTTTTTCCTTTTTGTTTTTGTTGTGGTCAAGTTCATTTCTCTGGCTGCAACTGCGGCTGCAGATTCCAATCAGGTGTAATAATTCTTATTGGCAACGCTTCAAACTCCAAGTTGCAAGTCTCAAGTCGAGACAAAGTCGACTTTCTTTTAATATGCCCCGCGTATCGTTTACTGTTAACTGGCCAAAGAGTTCTCTCGCTCTCTCTCCATCTCTCTCTCTCTCTCTCTCCCTCATTCTTTCTCTTCACGATTTTTGATTGATCGTGCATACTAAACTATAAATCCATCGTGATACATTGGGGCGATCAGGCGAGGCTACGTCTCAAAAATCGCATTCACGTCTTCGTTTTTAGCTTTTCTTCTGCCTATTTTAATTTTTCCTCTTGTTTTTTCTCTATGCATTTGCAACAGTTTTGCTCAGTTCCGTCGCCAGCGGAGTCTCATTTTCATATTAGCAGTGCATACAGACAGTCTACAGTTGGGCGTGGATCTATTATTTTTTGGGACAATTAGAATCAGAATACCAAATTAGAATACCAAAAGAAAAGCATTTAGAATTTAATTTTTAGCTACTCATATACAGGAAAAGCATACTGATAGAAAAGCCAAGAAATATATTTTACAAGAAAAGTTCGATAATTTTGGTAAAGCTTTTAAAATTTGATACTAACAGACTGATTTATGAAAAAAAAAAATTCAATCAATTCAATCAGGAACCAAATTATAAATATTTTAATTTTTAAAAGAAAAAAAGTTAATACATTTAACTATTAATTTTATTTAATTTATTGAATTTATGGAAATGCGTTAGAAAGACAGTCGAACTTCCCTAACTCGAATTGTGGAGACTTCGACTTATGAAATTCTTATTTTTAAGTTTTATATAGAAAATTCAAGCTATGGAAATTCAACTGAAGTAGGAAACTTATAATTAGGGTGTTCATTTTACCCTAGCAGCGTTGCAGATTGAAAACGTTGCAAGCTTTCTGCGAGAACAGCGCTTTACGTGCAACGCGCTGAACATATTCAAAATAATGTAAACAAAAAACAGCACATTGTAGTTATGTGCAACGCTTTCCACATAAAGCGCTGTTCCCGTAGCAAGCTTGCAACGTTTTCAATCTGCAACGCTGCTAGGGTAAAATGAACACCCTAAATATAAAAAGCAGAAAGAGGCAGTGAAATTAATTCAAGCCAAGGACCGTAATCATTATGAGTTATATTATAAAAATTACATGGTAATGATTATTTAAAGATTTTCAACGATTTTCTTCAATGATAATGATTTATATTGAGCGAAAAAATAAAACTCACAGGTAATAATTATTTGTGGTTTTTATTTTTTCGCTCAAAATAAAACTCACTTATAAAAAAAAATTACGTAATAATTTTAAAGATTTGTTTTTGCGTGTTATGGGTGCCCTGAGTTTCTTTTAAAGGAAAATGCAAAACTGCTGGGTGCAAATTCTACACAAAAGCCATAAATTTAAAATGAGTTTTGTTTTGAGCGAAAAAAATAAAAATCATAAACAGGGATTAAAACCGAAACGAATATCGGTTTCAGTAACGGTTTCGGTTATGTTCGGATTAAGGTTTTCGGTTATAGGTTACGCAAAATCTATGAATAAAGGTTTCGTAACGGTGAACCGGTTTTCGTATGTTTCGGTTTTGAAATACCGGTATGGTTTCGGTTCACAAAAAAAAAATTTCTTTGTAAAAATATAATTATATTAACAATATAATAGTAATTAAAAAGGCATAACTTTCTTAATGTTTCATTCACACATTTATTTCACATATAAATCAAACTTAAAAAATAAAAAATAAAATCAAAAATAAAATACAAAACTAATAACCAAATATCAGAGATCGCAAACAAGACTTATGAGTAGGAATAAATAAAAACAGCTCAAAGTTTTTTGTTTTAAATTATTTTTAACTTGTTATTTAAATTTTTATAACAAAAATTAATAATAAAACATGCTTTTAAAATTGTATTTTAAAGTTATACCATACCTCTTATTTGAAATTTTTAAAATATCAATTAAAAATAAAACTTTTTTTCCATATTTATTATATAAATTTTAAATAAAAATTTATTTTAAGATGTATGAAAAACCGAAATTAACCCTTATAATTGAAACGGTTACTTAACGGTTATTTCGGTTTACAGAGTTTCGGTTTAAAGGTTTCGATCAGATGAAAATATTTTTTTTCGGTTACGGTTTCGGTTAAGGTTTCAAATTTCAATCTGTTTTTACCGGTTAAAGGTTACGGTTTCGGTTAGGGTTTTAATCCCTGATCATAAATAATGATTAGTTATTTGTGAGTTTTATTTTTTCGTTAAAATAAAAATCATTATCATTTTTTTTGTACATGTATTCTAGTAATTAATTTTTTGATTTGAAAAAATTTCAATAAACATTATTTGCGGTCCCTGCTTCAAACTGTTTCGTGACACACACGACTCACGCTGCACGACACGTGCTCATCTCTGGCCAGAATAGACTGCCGTTTAATTCTCGGTATTAATCAGGCCGCCCAGCTAATGCAGGCAGTTAATCGTCGTTCCAGATTGCACTTTACACGCCTTTTGCCTAATTTTGGGCCTTTTTATCACACGCAGCTGCAGCAGCTTCCCCTTCAGCCCCCTCAGCCCTTCAGCCGTGATTCCTCCCCAACCGATAGAGTCAACATCAGCCTCAGGTTTTATGTGCCAAGTGACACCAACGACGCATAAATATCTGGCAGGCAACAACTAATTAGTGAATATCTCAGCTGGCAACTGAATGGGGTAAAGATACGAATGTATCTGTAGCTGTAGCTGTAGCTGATGTTCCAGATACTAAGCAAGGTGTCGCCCCATTGACAACAACAACTAGAATAATATTGTATAAAGGCAGATGAACAATGTTAAATCAATTCCCTGGCGTCGCACTTAACTCGCTCCCCACTTTGACACACATTACAATCCGGCGTAGAGTATTTTTGGTCTGGTCATAGAAAATTATTGAAATTTTTATATGAACGCTGAAAGAAGTTCGAAAAGTGAAGATCTGATGTCTGATGTGATGCACAAGGCATTGGGTATAATCGCTTGGCATTAAATGCGATTAAATTGATTCCTTCAAAATGCCATCAAATCGCCGACTTTGCTGATGTTGATTTTTATGTGCATCTAAACTTTTTTTTTGGGGACATTGTCACCTTTTAGGGCAGGAGGGAAGTGCGAGGGAGGTGGCAGTGACGAATTGTCTCGTGCAACATTTATTGCACTTGAAAACGGGAAAAGAATCCGACGGCAATCGTAAAAGTTGTTTTTATTGTTTTATTATGTATGTGCACCGACTTGGGCAGCCAGAGAATTGAATTGACTGAAGGAAAGACTGAGTTTTATGTGAAACTAAGCCAATTTCAGCGATTACGAGCCATCATCGGTGTGTTTGCAGCCAACAAAACATAACAAAACACAATCAAACACAGATCGGCAGAAGTGGGAGAATGTATTGTGAATAATACTTTGGGTTATAGATTTAAGAAGCTTCGCCAGATCCGACAAATATGACATTAACCTACGGATGAATCTAAATGCATTCTTTGAAATCGCTTTGAAAATGGGAATAGAGTGTATGCAAGAGAGGGAAATCGTACAATTAATGACTAAAGAGAGACAGACAGAGAGCTTTGATGATTTCAATAGATGCGTATAAAAGTTGTTTAAGTTTATAAGTCTTTACAAATAGTATTATAATATTTTATAGATTATATTAAACTATCGATAAAATTATAAGATTCTTTTAACATATTTCTAACTTCAGATTTATTTTTTTAGATTCTCTTGCACTAAAAATTTTGTCATAAATATTTCAATTTATTTATATCATTTTAATTTTTTGTGTTTTTATGCATATGATATTTTTATAAAAATATTCAATTTATTTTAACTTAATTTATAACTAACTAAATGAAATAGTTATTATAGAATATTAAAATGATTTATAGCTTTGTTGACTCCTAATTTACATGTTAAATTGAAATTGAAACAGAGTTGAACAGTTAGTTTCTACGGGCCGAGCACAACGATAAACATCATCATAAAATAATGATGTAAACATCTGTTGTTAACTCATTTATGGAACTGGCAACTGTTGAGGTCTGACGACTCTGTCAACCCCTTCAGCGAACGTGTTAAACGTCATTAAAGTTGCCAAAATCAACAAACAACAACAGCAACAGCATGAAAAAGACGGGGAAAAGGGAGCAGTGAAAAAGTAAGGGGGCAATTCAGTAATAAAACCCGCTTGCAGCCAAATGGAAACAATAAATAGCTGGGAGTACATAACCCTTGCCAGAAGCAAGGGCAGAGGGAGGGAGGGAGTGGTAAGGGGTGGATGGAAGGGGTTGAGGGTGGTGCAATTAAATTGGGTAAATTGGAAGTGCAGCGGTAATTAAGAGTGCAACGAGGCAAAGTAATTTAAATTGAGAAAATTGAAAACTGAAATACCAAAGAGAAAGAGAGAGAGAAAGAAGAGAATGAGTTGCAGTTAAAGGGTTCTACCTATCTAGTCTAGTCTAGTGGTGGGTGGTGGGTGGTGTGGGTGGTTGCACAATTGTGGTGCGGCGCCGTCAAAAGCAAATAGCATTAAATGCTCAACTCGGCTCAGACAACAACAGGACGTTAATTAATGACGCGCCTGTTGACTGAAAGTAGCCCTAAATAAAAAACTGACAACCCCACTATGAGTAAGGAGTTGGGGGGTTGGAAGTTGGGGGTTGGGAGTGGGAGTTGGGGGGGTTGGGGGGTGTTGTAATCACTTTTTGTGAGTTGTGTGCGGCGCATTCAAATATCTCACGTGGTATAAAACAGAATGCGGCGTGTGAAAAATCAGCTTGAAAGGATGCCGACGCCACATGATTGCAGACAGGGACACAACAGATAGAGAGGGACATACAAAAAGAAAGAGAGAGGAAGAGAGGGAGAGAGAGAGAGAGAGAGACAGGGACACACACGTGTCTCAGGCTGGCGACACTAAATCATCGCCAAATGCTTATGATTAGCGTTCCATTGGCTCGACACGCTCACTTTATGCGGGTTGCTGTTGTTGTTGTTGTTCCTCCTATTGTTGTTGTTGTTGTTGTCGGTCACATTACACTAGACAGCGAGTTAAGCGGCAGCTGTAGAAAATAGTCTAGTATTTTGGTAGAGACAATGTCATCTAAATATAGTTGAGATCTCACAATGTTGTTTTTGTACCTTTGTCTCTTATTTTTATTTTGTCAGTATTTCGTGCTCTTCGTTTTTTAATTAGAAACATTTGAAAGCTATTGTCATCTGGCTGGGCGTAACACTTGTTGCCAGCGATCATTGCCAGGGCCAAGCCAATGATATATAGTCGGAGGGGGAGTGGGGAGAATTGGAGAATAAACAACAATGATGGGGCTAGTTATACCATGGAATCTTTTGGGGGAGACAAGGCAGCAAAGGCAGACAAGGCTCACCAGCAACAAATGAGCCTGTCAGTGTTATTTCTCAGTTTTTTGTTTCTCGAGAGCAGCCAAAAGAAATGCGAGAGATGGGAAATAAAGAAAGGAGAGAGAACTGAAAACAAAGCTAATGATAGGTAGATGGAACAATTTTTAAGTAATTCCTGAAGTAAAGGAAGATTAGGGCAAAGAGAATTCATGAATTCATTCAAAAATGGCTTAAACTTAAAAAATATCTAAATTGTCACAAGTACGCTTCAAATTCTATAGTGTTGGAAAGTGCTGCTAGATTAAAAATTTATAACAGCTAAAATGGTATCTTTGGAATATCTAAAATATACAGTAGCGGACAAAGAAACCCGGACACCTTAGGCAAAACGTACGTGGCCTAGGGACCGTTTGAATGATACAAAACTTTCCTCAACCCATTAAGTACCCATTGAAATTTTCGAACTTTTGTAAAAGTATACTATTAAAATTTTTTTTCTCGGGCTCACACAAAAAATGTTGGGATGCAAAAAAATTCTTCAAACAATTCTTATAGTGACTGCAAAAATTGCTTAAAAATTAAAAATTACTATTTTAACACCTTGTTCCTCCTTTTCATACAAAAAGTAGCTTAATGAACAATGCTCAAAAAATCATAAAAAATACAAGCAGAGAGATTTTTGAAAATTTTTTGCAGTCACTAAAAGAATTGTTTGAAGAATTTTTTTGCATACCAACATTTTTTGTGTGAGCCCGAGGAATAAAGTTTAGCATGTAAATCCTGAGATTATAAACGGAAAGTGCCAGAATCAAACTTGATTTGAAAGTGATGATATAAACTCTGTTAGATAATTAAACTATAAATAGAAAAATATATTAGAATGTATTTAAATATAATAGGAAATCGCCTAAAACACTCGAGTAGTGTTAAAAAAATTCTTATATCTTCGGGCTCCCCAAGAAATATTTCCAAACTACTGCACACTTTAAATTTTCTATCAAATTTCCACCCACCAATTTTGGTATGGGCCTCAGGATGTTTTCTAGCCTTGACCAGAGAGCTCTCTGTCATTATCATTATCATTATCGTCATCATCATCAGCATCAGCATCTGCAATGTCGATATTGAGTTGTTTCGCTGGTTGCGCTACTTTTTAATTTCGAAACCTTGAACTTTTTTGTTGCTTTTGCATTGCAAAATTGCATACCAATAAAAATAATCAACAAAAAAAAAGAAGAAAAATACTCGTAATAAAAAATAAAGTCTCGTTGCAAATATCTGTAATCAGCGGCCGAAATCACCAGCTGGTTGGCCGAGAAGAAAAAGCCAAAACAACTTCATCAACATCGACATCGACACAACACAACAATGGCTAATGAGTCAGTGGAGAAGAGATACGAGTACTCGGTTATTCACTCACTGACTGGCTTATGCCATATTCGAATTCGAATTCAAATACTATTCGGATACGAATCTATTGGCCTGTGTCTGTCGGCATTCGACTAATAAAACCATCAAAGACATTAAACGTTGTGGGTGCCATTCATTTGATTGAACTTTGACCCCCCAACGACCGGCCGACAGTCTGTCGGCCAAAATGTCTGACCACGTCTTGAAAACTGTAAACTGCATTAAAATAATAATAATATAAATAATAATCACAAATAAAAAGCTTAAGACTTAACGCAGATGCTGCAAACGAGATACGAAAAGCGTTTCACAAAGTTACCAAACGTTCATTCAGTTCATTCAGTTGCATCTATCGATAGTTTTTCGTTTTTATAGTTAGTACGAGTATCTTATAATTTGCCGACTTATTGGCAAGGTCTGCACGTGCTTCGATTTGTGGTTGCATTGTGTACTCTGCAGTTGCAGTTGCAGTCGCAGTTGCATAATCAGACGTTTGTCTCAATGGGACGACAAATCAAATCAAAATCAAAATCAAGGAGCTTGAGGAAGTTCTAATTTGCCAAAATATTTGCAAAATAATTACCAATATTTATTTTACAGATAACTTTAAGATTTTAATATTTTAGATAAGCTGAACTCTTAGAGTCAAGCAAAAAAAAATAAAATAAATCCCTTGGAATGAGTATTATCATTACCTAAGAGCAGAATTGAAATGAAAATGAAATTTGGATACTCATTAATGTTAATTGCGATCCTTCACAGATTTATAAATATTTATTTAATTTATATTTATATGATTTATTTGTAAGTAATATTTAATTTATGTAATAGAAATTGTTAATAAAAGGATACCCCATCAAAAATTAGTATTTTTAAGATTTATTTCTTCAGCAAAATAATAATTATTTTGTAGTTTTGAAATGTATAAACTCATCAATGTAAATTGCGATCTTCACAGATTTATATACATTTTTGAACTAATATTTATATAATTTGTTGTCTTGTAATATTTAATTTATGTAATACAAATTGTTAATAAAATAATAAAATTATACCTCAACAAAAATCAGTGTTTTAAGATTTATTCCTTCATCAAAATAATTATTTTTCAGTTTTCAAAATTATAATTTAATTGCAATCCTTGATAGATTTTGTAGTTTTTTAATCGCTTATGACTGCCAGAGTATTTAATCTTTAACAAACCCAACAATTTTAGTTCTTTCTTGTTTTGTGTTTATAATTGTGAGACCATTTCAATTTCATTTAAGTTTGAGGCGCCCGCGGGTTATGTCGACTGTCGACTATCGATTGTCGATTGTCGCAGCGAGGCAGTTGTCGGGTTTTATTTTTTGATCGGCTCGCGATCATTTGGGCATTGTTTTGTTGTGTCTTTTGTGTGCCAACTGTCTGAATGGCAGTGGGGGAACATTGAGACTCCAAAGAGATCGTTATAATTTGGCCTGAGGCGCCGCAGTTGCAGCCGCCACGTCCTTCGCATCGAGTGGGTGGCTGCTTATGTTTTTCTTTTTGTTTTTGGTTTTCCACTGATTTTTGGCTGGTTTTCTTATTTATTATTTGCTTTTTGCTATTTGCGCTATTTGATTTAAATTATAATTTTATGTAATCATGAAGTGGGGGCCGGCTGTGGTAGTGGCTGCTGTTGCTTAAAGCCTCAATTAAATGCACGTTTTGTGGCTGCTACTAAATGCAATCGATTATTGATTATTCCGTTTCGATTCGTTCATTTTAATTGCCTTCTTTGCCTTGGCCAACGTGAGAATCGATTCCGAAATTCGTTTGTAAATTAACTGAAAGGCAAAACGGATCAGATCCAACTGTGATATGAAGATAGTTAGGCACGTGGATTATTATAATTATGTTTTCCATTATAAATATTGGGCGGAGAAATTGGCTGTTGTACTTAGCTAGTTCCGGTCAGCAAATGGCAGCAATTTAAACATAATTTACCTTGGCTAAATGTTATCTTAAGATTAAAAAGAGCTGTGAAAAAAATACAAATGTGTTCAGCTTCAAACTAAGTTTTAAAAGGAGCTACCAGCACAAAAGGCAACTTAATTGGGTTGCAAGATAATTCTACAAACAATTCAAAAAAAATTTTCAAAAATCTCTTCGCTAGTATTTTTTATGATTTTATGAAAATTGTTCCTTAAGCTACTTTTTGTATGAAATGAAAGAAAAAGTGGCTAAAATAGTCTTTTTTAGCAACTTAAAAAAAAATCATAAAAAAATACTAGGGGAGATTTTTGAAAATTTTTTTACATATCAACATTTTTTTTTTAAAAGTCGAGGATAAAAGTTAAAAAGTTAATTTTTTAAATTTTCAAAATTTTTTTTAATGTATTCAATATTTTCAAACTACGAGTGATACAACATTAGTATTCTGTAAATACTTTTGATTAGGTTTGTATTTTAGTTAGTTGTAATTGAAGATTTTGAATAAAGTTGCTTTTTGTTCTGGTTGAAATAAGCTGTGAGCCACTGTATCTAAAATGTTATTATTTTTTCAGTTAAATAGAAATTAAATTTGCAACTCTAATTTTTAAAATAACTTATGATTTCAAATCAGCATCCTGCGTAAGCTTAAGATATTTCTGCTTTCCATTTTCGTAGTCCTCACTTTTTTCAATCACAAGTGTAGGACAATTCAGTGTCTCAATCAATTCTCCACCACACTTTAAAATAGTTTTTCAATATATACAGAAATAAGTTTTGCAGCTGCTAAAATCCCTTCTCCCCTTTTCTATACCTTTCCTTCCTTCCTTCCTTCTTTTAAGTCTCTGTACACTTCCTCTCCACTGTCCCAAAAACAGGTGTGAGTCGAGAGTGGAATCTCCCTCTCTCTCTTTCTCTATCTCTCTCTCTCCCTCTCTCTCTCTTAGTGTGTAAGTATTTCTATCTATAAATCCCAGAAAACGCCAGCTCAAATCTCAAACGCGTGTCCAACTTGTGCCGTTTGTCGTTAGTCAAAAATAGCAAAAGGCGACACGACAGCAACAACAGGAATAACAACAACAACATTAAGGAGAACAACAACAACAACAAGAGCAATAACAACTCAAGTGACACCTTTAGCCAATGCATCTGCACAATTACGAGCAGAGCTCTAAAGTATCAGATTTCTTTAGGAAGGCAGCGGCGGCACCAGCAGCAGCAGCAACAGCAATAGCACCAGCACCACCAACACCAACAACAACAGCACCAGCAGCAGTCATGATAAACCCAAAGCAAAACTCCTTTCTTTTATGCGCCACTGACAAACGGCACATTGCACATGTCCTGCCACAGCAACAACAACAACCACAACTGTCACTGCAACTGCAGCCGAGAGAGCGACTGATGGAAGGAGGGAGACAGACATAGACAGAGACAGACGAACTGCCTGCTGCACAATCGCAATCAGTCACCCCCATCAGAAAGGCAGCCGTGAAACAAAAGGCGTGGTGTTGCTGCTGCATGTTGTTGTTGTTGTTGTTGCTGTTGTTGCTGCTGCAACTGCAACTGATGCTGCGGGTGCGGGTGCTGTATGGACCTTGGCCCCGGTATTGATTTCATGTTGACGCTGCAATATTTTCTTAATGAAAACAAACAAAAGATGCGATGGAGTTGCCGTTGTTGTTGCCGTTGTTGTTGTTGTTGCCCGCGGGCAGCTGTCCAGCAACCAGCAACCAGCAACGGCAACAGGAGGCAGCAGGCAGCAAAGTGCGTGTTATTAATATTATTGGCCTGGCCCAAAAGGCTGACTCTGGCCACACACGAGTGCCATACAAACTGCCTTCATATGTAGATGTGTGCTGCCAGATAATTGTGGAATTGTGGGCAGCAAGTTCGTGCCAAATTCCACACACCAAAAACAAAATGTAAGAACTTTATAGCTGAGATACTCGACTGCTATGTGCCCAGTAGCCTTATCTATGCAGTCAATTAATTAATAATTAAAAATGAATTGTTTTACTATGTTTTTGCAATATTTGGTGACAAGTAAACAAATAAAAATAAAGAAAAATATAATTAATAAATAAATAAAATTAAAATATAAATAGAGAACATATATAAAAGGGGAAAATAGAATAGGGCAAAATGCTTTACCTTCATTCAACATTTAATACCTATTTCTCAATAAATATTTCTCAATAAATTATAATACGAATATTCTAAAAAGAGAAGAAATAGAAGAGCGGGAACAATTTTTATAAAATATTGTAGTTTTTAACAATTTAATACATTTATTAAATTATTAAAAACTATATTTCAATTATGTTCTCTATTTATTAATCGATTAAGAACAATTTGCTCGAAAGCCTTTACTCATAAAGAGTGCTAAATATAAAGTACTCTAATTTTAAATTTACCTTGTCATTCGATAGGAGCAACATAGGAGCATCCAATTTGATGACTCTATTTCTCATAGTCTCAGAGATCTAACTGTTCGTACGTGCAGACATTGTCACACACTTATAAGCCTCTTAAACTAATGGATGCTGGGCTAAGCACACACACACACACACACACACAGAGCTTACAACTTTGGCCAATTTAAAACCAATTTAAAGTTTAATGAATTCATAAAGAAATCACTCGCTGGCTGCACTTTCAAAACATAATCTGCCGACGCTTGAGGAACAGAAGGAAGAGACGCCGAGAGAGAGAGAGAGAGAGAGAGAGAGACAAAGGTTGAGATTGATATTGAGAACAGGTAGAGAGAGACAGAGCGTGAAGAGAAGGCAGAGAAGGAGTTGCATTCACCTTCTGGTTGGATGCAAGTCCATGGCGTGCCAAATCTCATAATCAGTCAATAACTTTTGCCGCCTTTTTCTCGCACGTGGCGACCTCGACTATTGGCCATATTCAGTTGGCCAGGCCATAAGCGTTTCTTTATGTGCCCCATAATCGAAGTGAAATCAATGGCATTGCCTGCATACCATTAACACGAAAGTCGTCGTCGTCGTCGTTGTCGTTGTGAAATCTCAAGGAAGTGTGGCCCAAAGACACACACTCCTTTTGGCCAAGATCGAGAGTCGAGACTTGAGAGTTGTGTGTGCTGTGTGTGTTGCACGAGGCAGCTGTCTTTGTGGCACACACCGAGTGTTGCAGTCTTCGCTTTGATTTGAGTTAAACAAATTTTCATTATTCGAACAGATTTCAGCATGACAGTTATTAATTGCAAATATCGCTTAATTCATCGCTTAAAAACGCGACAACAACTTGCATAGTTAGTTCTGTCTCCCTCTCCCTCTTCTTCTTCTGCCACAAACAACCTGTAATCACGACACGATTCAACCGTTACCAATAACTTCAATCCTCTCTCTTTCTACCCGTGTCCCTTTCTCACATCCTAAGTTATGGTGTGGATTGTCTGGATTGTGGGGATTGTGCGAGTTGTGTGTATATAATTTACATGGTTGCATTCCATTTACACTGATCATCAGTTAATTTGTTGCTTTATTGCGTATATGCAAAAAAACATAATAAAAATAAAAATAAAAGTGAAGGCGCATCGTTTGTTTTGGCTCTCTGGGACATTTTTTATCCGTCTGCTATCTTTTTAACTTTGAGCTGTGACTGGTCAAGGAATTACCCCCAAAAGGTCAGTGCATAATCAGAGGTTGATTATGATGAGCTTCATTGTTAGAGTTGAAGCTTACAAAACATATGGAAATTAAATTAAACTATTATCAATATGTCCTTTGTTAAATGTGGGTTTTCCGAATTTATGTTAAATTATATTTAACATATTAAGTTAATTAACGGAAACACTTTGTATACTATAAATTGTGAAAATTGCCACAGTGAGTTATTTTATGAATTTACTATCAATAATTGATTTTCCCATTATTTAAAAAAAAATTTCTATAATTTTTTTAAAATTAACAAATTAAAATACATAGGAAATTCATCTATATAATAAAATAACTGCAATAAATCTCATCAACAGTATAAATAACTTAAAAAAATATTACTAATAATGATTATCAAAAAGAAAAATAATATTAATAATATATAAAAATTAACTTGCAGCAATCACTCAAAATTAGTTTTAAATTAAAGATAAATAAAGAAAATGCGATCTAAAGTTCATAATCAAAATAAATATTATACACTTGTTTAAAAACAACAATTAAAATTACATACAGCTTTAATAAATATAATAATAATTTATAAAAGAGAAAGAATATTAATAAAATTTAACATTAACTTATAGCAGTCACTCAAAATAAGATATAAATTAAAGATAAGTAGAGAAAATGTGATTTAAAAATCACAATCAAAATAAATATTAATAACAACAATTCAATCCATTTAAAGTATATACAGCTTTATTTAACTTAACAATAATTAATAAAAGAGAAATAATAATTATAAAACTTAACATTAGTTAAAAGCAATTTTAAATAATTTACAACTCAAGCTAAGTTAATAAAATATGACATAAAGCCAACAAATAAAAAAACTGTTAAAAAGGTATAATAATAAAACCAATACACCCCTTAAATGTTATAAATTATAACTAACAAAAGAGAAAATATAAAGACGTCTCCAAACAAACAATATCTAAATTGAACCTTAATAAAAAGTAATTGTGACATTGTAACAAAACAAACAAAAACTCTGCTATTAATTCAAATTGAAAGCAGCTTTGTGACTGTCAACAGCAATTTGCCAACTAATTTTCACAACTTTTGACTAGTTAGTTACTATAGTTGTACCAGCTCCATGTGCTATCCCATAACCATGGAAAACGTGAAAAATAACAGTAACCAAAAGAAACAAAAGGGAAGCAAAAAAAGTCGTAATCAAATCATTAGTGAAAGGTTTTAGGGTACTTGATCGATCGGGCTGCTCGTTAAGCTCCAATAAAAGCACTTAATGAATAAAAACAGCTCAAATATTTTCACAACAAAACTGTAAACAACTCCAGAGCTTCGAGATCCTGAGACGACAATCTGATCGGATTTGGTTAGAGCATTTCAAAGAGATTGATTGTGTTGACTGATGGTGTTTTGTTTTTGCGAGCTGCTCCAACTGCAGTCGCTTCTAGGTTGCAATTGGCAAATTTGAATGTTGTTGATGTTGTCGACAATAGTTGCCGCAAGTTTTGAGGTATTTTTTTGGTCAGTTTTAGTTTTTTGGGCAACAGTGGCAACTGCCAACAACCGGGGGAGCAACGATATCGTGATGGCCCCGTTTTATTGATGGATTAAGGGCGATTACGCGATCGTTGTCAGTTGTGGTCGGTGCTCGTTGGCCAGACAAAAGTGGCTAAAGGGCCAATTCGTTGGCTCGTTGTTTGTTGTTTGCCAAAGACAAGACTCAATCCAAACCGAGATGACGATGGGGACATTGCGCAATCGATAATCATGAGATGCTGCGAGGATTGGGGATTTGGGCATTTGGGGATTTGGGGAGGACGGATTTTGGAATTGAGCTGTCATGTCAGACGGCAGTTAATCAATGCAGCCAAACATAATCAAATTAACTGCCAGACAACAGAACAACAACCTCCAGTTGTTGCAGGGAATGAAGACTGGCAGAAGTCAGGATAATGTAGGCCACAAAATCGAGAGAAGTAACGACTGTGATACCCTGTAAGTGCTTAGAGTTGAGTTGAGTAGATATTATGTATACATTACAATAATAGAATCATTTTTAAATTTAATTTCTTATTAAATATTTAAATAATCATATTCGTAAGAAATTAACTAGTTTTTAAAGATTTGATGATCAATATGATTTATGGACTTCAAAACATTTACTAGAAATTCAAAGAGATAATCTTATTCTTGAAATTCAAAAATAATATATACTTAAAGATTAAAATAGTTTCACGACATGCTTTTAGAATTTTAATATTTACGCGTATCTCAAAATTTGTATTAACATTGGATAAGATTTATTTAAAATTTGGTTCTTCTGCATTTAATTAAAAATGTTAAACTATTAACATATACTACAAGATATAGTCATGATAAATCAAATATTAGACTAAAATTGCAAATTCTTTTAGGCTTTCTTTTCTTTATATCTACTTTTAGTATTGTTATATCTATTGTAATTTTTATATTAATATCTATTGAATATGAGTATGTGCTAATTAGAGGCAGCAATGTTTTCTTTTTAAATAATAAAATAAAATAAAATGAAAAATATATTAAGCATTATGTGTCTACAAATCCTAAAAATTTCATAACGATTGCTTAAGAAACACAAAGAATTTAGTTCTGATTACAGGGCAACTTGAAGTCGAGTATTTGCGTTACTTGCTGCTGTTGTCTAACAATCTTTTGGCTAGCTTTGGGGCAACAAGTGATTTGATTGCCGACTACTCACCAACCACTATTCACTACTCACTATTCACTATTCCCTATACACTATCCACAATTCACCATCCAAACTACACACTGCCCACTGGCCAGGGAATCTTTTTGTTTTTGTTTCTGACTCAGTTCAAACAAGTTGCTGGCGGGGAGTTATGAAGTAATGCATTATAATTTGGACTGGCAATTGGGCCCCGTTGAGATGCACCTTATCCAATGTTGTTAAACTCGGAGTCGGATTCGGAGTCGGATTTGAATTTGGATGGAGGCATGTTTGTTCACTGTGTGTGCTGTGCATTTTCCAACAATTTTTCTCCTTCTTTGCATAATTGTGGGAAACAACCAGCGGCCTTTGGAAGTAGGCTAAGGTTCATTATGGCATGCCGAGCCACTGACTCAGTTCAGTTTGGTTCAGTTGAGTCGAGGCTCAGGTATTTGATAAATTATGCGCCCAGCTATCGACACAGCAAAGTGCAGAGACTTTAGAGACAGAGAGAGGGAAAGAAACTTCCTCCCTTTACATATCGCTAAAATTTCGGACAATCGGCGTGTTTAATACCCCAGTCTGTGTTCAGCAGAAGCTCAACCC
>JBAMBL010002695.1:0-57851 GCA_037043405.1 Drosophila subquinaria
AGGTCTTCAAATAGTCTTGAAATTTTCAATCATATTCTATTATATTTATTATGAGTATCTTATTTTTTTCTTTTATTTTCTCTTCACGCTTTTCACATTTGCCTTATTTTTCGGTTTTCTTTATTTTCTCTGTTTTGATTAATTAGTGAAAATTTTCGCTAGCAATTTCTTTTCATGTTTCTTACAATGATTTTAATTTGTTGCGTTTCGTTTGGTTAGCTTTTAGCCTCAGTTTCGGTTCGTTTTGTTTTGTTTCATTTTCATGTTTCTCATTTCATGTGTATCTCACATTCTATTTTTTTCTATTTTGCCTTAACTCTGTTGTGCAGTCTTCCAGCTGAATGATTTTCATATCATACTGTAGTTACCATGTGGGACAGACAGAGCCAGCTACTAAGTATAATGAATGATTCAGTAATTGGAACGTATCAAATTTATTTTTACCCCATGTGTCTTTCAGCTAATGCGAAAAAGATAGAACGACAATTTGCCATAGATAATATTAAACTTGCATATAACAAAATAGGTGCAAATTAACTGTGCATGAGTTGAAACTTTGCCAATACTCTTCTGTTTGCAATTGGAAACAAAACTAATTTTTCGGCTTTTAGGTCGCATAAATTGAACCTCAATCGGAATGAAAAACCAGTAAAGCCCTTTCGATTCACGCTGCACATGACAAGAATTGAATATGCAACACAACCACACCTTTCACAGACACGCTTGCCACATGTGGCATTGTGTTTGTGTTGTGTTGGATGCGTCATCAACTATATGAACAAACCAACAAACAAAATTCAATTAAAAATCTTTGCACGCCCAAAAATATTGGTTCGATAAAATACAAAACTATTTTGTCTTCTGCAAAGACAAATACCAAGAAAAACACACCATCATACACACACACATAAAGAGAAAGAATACCAGCAGAAGCAATGAACCGTTGATTAAATTGGAAATAAAACATGACATGCACAAAGATTTCTAGCCAAACTTTAAGCATGTCAATTGACTCGAATAGTTGGCTCAAAAGAATGCAAATTGCTTAATTCGTAATATTAACAAATATTTTGAAACCGTTGCTGCTTTCACATTATGAAAAAGAGTTACTTAAAAACCTTTAATAATAACTTGAAATATATTTATATTTTTTACCAAGTCAACCCACTTTGTATAATCACATAGTATCGCAACGATATCACAATTCAATTTCACAGGGTATCGAAACGCATAACACAATTCCATTTATTTCAAACTGAATAACAAAAACAAAAGTCACAACAACAACAATATTAGAGCACGAGACAGTGAACTCAAATATTGAACTTTAAACGAGCTGCATAAAAAATGACCAAAAATGAAAAAAAAATAAAATAAAATAAAAAAAATTGAATCCATTTGTGGCAACTTGTTGCCGTCTGCGAGCGACATCCATATCGATAGTCCAAGTTGTTGTTGTTGTTATTGTTGTTGTTGTTATTGTTGTTATTGTTGTTGATTGACTAATGACACAGTTTTGACAAGAGCAAGGCGAAAATTATGCAGTGTAGGTAAAAAAAAAACAATATATATTTAAGTGTATCGATTGATTGATTGAGTGTTTGACAAAACGGTGGCCACTTTAGCGTCATGGATAAATGTGCAACGCGTGTGTTGCAACTTTGGCTCAAGTCCAAAGATCACGTTCGCCAAACAGCTGAATCATATATCACATTGCCCTTAATGGCAGTTGGACACTGGGGAGTACTGTTGGCTATTTATAGGTTGCCACATGAGACTTGCCACACACACACACACGCATTAGAATATATGGAAAACACGCACGAAAACTTTTATAAAATGTTATGTTATGTTATGGGGCTTAATAAATCTTTGGCAATGTATTAGGAGAACTACACACATACACACACATTTGATTTATGGCTAATTAGCAGCAGTAACAAGTTAATAACCAATATCGATTGAACAGCCCTCAGGGTTGTGGTTGCATTTCACTTTATTTGGTTGTTGTCTACAAAATGGCCATAATGATTTGAACAAATAAGCCGCTTACCCGAATGTGTGTGTGTGTTTGTGTTTGCCCTGAACATATTGCAACGTAACCAATCATTGACCATAAATCCCCCTCATTTCCAGCATTAATCCCTTCATCTCGCCCACATTCATCACTCACTCCACATTGCAAACAATGAAACTAATTAAGTTACACATGACCGAAGAGCAAAAGGCAAAAATGGCAATTCGAAATGCCAAAATTGAAACGGTTTTCAATAGCAAACGGAAGGAACGAAATATCGAAAGGGGAAGTGGGAGGAGAGTAGAAGAGAAGTCCCTTGTAACATATGCACTACTCTCTATCTGTATTTTACTTACGTCAACCATGAAAAACAGTGTAGTATTTCATGGCAAAGGCATTGTGTGCACGTTGCGTATACGCAATGTACGACCAGGTCGCAATTCAAATGAATGTGTAGAGTATTTTGCAGTTTGTGTTAGCAAACATTAGATATACAGTTACTCACAGAATGGTTTCCAAAAGCAACCTATATAGGTCAAGCAATAATTCTATAAAATTCGTCTTGAATTTATCGTTGAACTCAACATTTTTCAAATAAGAGGTATACTTGATTAGAATTATAACGTAGCATGCATTGAATCTTCATCACCATTTTCAAAATAGATGTTTAACTTAAAGTAGATAAATTTATTTGCATTTCTTACAATTTAATAATATAAAATGTTCAACAGATAAAGCAGTCAATCTTCATTTAAGACTTAATTTCAACGCCACATGCATAGCGTATACAATATTCGTTAAACGAAATTCCAATTTTTTTGTATTCTCTAATCCCTTTTCATTCTGCGTCCTCTTTGTGCTCTTTGTTATCTGCATATAACACATATCACATGCTCGTCTTTATTATCTTCTTCTCATTCTTCTGATGCTTCCACTGACTTTGGCTGTCCATCATTTTGGCTAAATGCATAAAGCCATAAAGAACCAGCTCAGACTGTAATTAATAATAATTGCCAAAGTGAGCTTGGTTGGATGTGTGTGTGTGTGCGTGTGTGTGTGTGTTGCACATAAGCTTCAACAACAATAAGATTATTTATTATACGGCATGGAAAATCAAACAAAATTATATTAGAGAATAATTATATAAGACAAACATAAAATGAGCAATAATTTCAGTTGATAACACAGCTAAATTGTCCGTTATTTTGGCCAAACAATTTGGTCAAAAATGTTGTGCTGTTGGATTCGCTTTGAGCTCAATTGAAATTCAACATTGAAATTCAAGTCTCGATTGATTTGCATTGCAGCTCAGCTTAAGTGCTTCGTGCAGCAGCTCAAAAGGACAATGCCAACAATGAGGATAAAGTTGTGACTTACGGCAACCTTGAGACATGACCTACCCATTTTTAACTCCCGCCCTCTGTCTGGATGACAGACTACAGTCTACTATTGAAATTTCAGCAGCTTGTCACATTATTCGACACTTAAGACCATTTTAAATATTTAACAATGCAGACACGTTGCAAGAAGGGCCAAGATGCGGAGGGGAATCCCTTGCCTCTTGAATGTGCTGAAAGTCTTTGAATTGAGCTTGAATTTGAGACATAAAAAATGCGTTTGAAATGGCGTTAAAAGGGGCACGTACAAGTTTTGTGTAAATCGAAAATAAAAGGCGAAACCAAAACGGAAGTGGAATTTAAAAACGTGACGAACTTTCGTTTTAGAATTAAAAAAACACGCATACGCCGCGTATAACAAATGAGGGTCTACTCAAGCATTTTCGCACATAAATCCGTGTTAGCCAAATGCAAAAGCATGACAAATGGATTGAATGCTAAACACAATTAATAAACGAGTCATGGGCAATGACCAAATGACCCAATCCCAATCCCTCTCTATTATTCTCTCTTGTACTGAGAGTGAGTGGGAAGGGAAAGTCTGTCAATCTTTGGCCTTCTCAAATCGTTTCAACAACAAAAATAACAATAACAATCCATCATGAGTTAGCCCCGAAAGTTTTGTGCCAAAAGACTTAAATGTCAGTCAAATTCGGTCTTTTTTATGGGTTCTATTCCATTCACAGCTGCTGTCACTTTGCATTTCCCATTTCTTTGAGTTTGTGTCCCTCATCATAGGGCATTAATTTTCTGATATTCGTTTGCTATTTATAACACTTATATAATATTTTTAAATTCAAGGAAATTTGATACAAATCTTTATTTGTCTAAATCTTGAGGGATTTGGCAAGGATTTACCCTTTTTCTTTATTTGGTACTCGTGGACAGCAGGATTAGAGATTCACAAAAATTTGCTAAGACAAAAATGTTTTCAAAAATGTGTTCAAAATACAAGGTACAAGAACTTTTTCGTTTATAGAAAGTATGACATAAATAAATTATGTTGAATACATATTTGACCTAAGAGTCTTACTATATTATTGTTGTGAACAAGGAATTTAAAAACAAAAGCCAATGATTTATTGATGCTTTTTAAATATTTAGATTTATTTACAAAAATGCTAACTAAAGACTTCTTTATATTTCTGAACATAACTTTACATATACTAATGTATTTGCAGTCTATCATATTGAAAGCTTTCTTAAACTTTGTTTTGAAATTGTGAAACCTTGTCAACTGGGTCAAGCATTTTGTCCCATTGCCATTTATAGATTATTAATCTTTGAAATAAAACAAAAACAACACATGAAACTGGCTTAAAAATTCTTGTTTTTATATTGTTGTGCTCGCTTTTAGCCATAATTTTGCCTTTAGGACGTGCCATGTAGCCTGTAAACTTTTTCAGCAAGCTAAATCCGCTCTAATCCTGTATACTGTCCACTCCCAAAGGCGAACTCTGTCCTGTTTCCACGCCCCGTGTTTTCAGTTGAGTTGAGTTATTGCCACGCTGGGGCGTCACCAATGTGGCGGAGATTAAACAAATAAATTAAATGTGGCAACGTTTTTTCACTCTCTTTTCATCTCTCTCTTTCTCTCTTTCTGTGCTCTTTTAGGTGGAAAATCGAGCGTTGCGACTACGTGAGGTGGCAACGGCGATGCAACAATATCAGGACGATGTATCGGCCGGCGCATCAACAGCTCGACAATGGGCACCAGCTGCCAACTCGGGTGTTCGACTGTCTGGGGGCGGTGGCAGCGGGGCAGACGATCCCGGTGGCAATGTCATTTTAATCGGCTCCGTAAAGGATTTCGAACGCAATGCGGTCCATGGCCTCAAGTTGAATGGCATCGTCGCCCTCGAGGAGACGTCCCAGGGCAGCAGCAGCAGCAGCAGCTTTGGACCCCTCGCCGGACGTCTGGCCATGGGACCGAGTGCCCGGGCCGGCAGCGAAGTCGAATATTTTGATGAGGCGGGATACATACGGGGCGGGGGATTACGCAGCGGAGAAGATCCCTATATCAGGAATCGTTTCAATCAAGAGGCCAGCGATGCTCTGCCCAGTAATCGCGAAATACCCGACACAAGGAATCCCATGTAAGTTCGATTTACAAGCGATAAACTCCGAAAACATTTACATTTAAATATACATTTATTTTTAACTTTAACTTATTTTGTTATTAAACATTTTTTAAATTTAATTTTTAAATGAACTTTATAAATGAAGAAAGAAATCAATCTTAACGAGACTAATGAAACACATACTTCTCTTTAGGTGCCGCACGAAAAAGTATCGCGAGGATTTGCCAGAGACAAGTGTCATCATTACCTTCCACAATGAGGCGCGGTCGACGCTGCTGAGAACGATTGTCAGTGTGCTTAATCGCAGTCCTGAGCACTTAATACGCGAAATTGTGCTTGTGGATGATTACAGTGACCATCGTAAGTATTATCACAGCAATTAAGCAAATACGTTTGGGTAGAAAACTGACATATGTATGTTGTTTAGCATAAAGTTTATTTATTCAATTTTTTAAGTGTCAAATAAAACTACTAAAAAAAATTTTTTAACATAAAATAATGCAATTAACTAAAATTATTTATCTTTATAATTTATATCTAAAAAAAAATAGGAAATGAAGTAGTTTTTGCGACTTTTTTAATTTAACTTTATAAAAGATCTTCACATAATTTTCCGATTTACTTATTTATTTATTTTAAATTTCATTCTTCCCAACGGGCCATATTATTTATTCCATAAATAAATAAGAAATCTGTAATTTAAATACATATTCTTAATATATAACATAATCTTGTATATTATTACCCCCTATGGAAAAGGATTTTTTACCTAAAACTTTAACTTCTGCTCGTTTTAACGCTGACCCTTTTTTTTGGCTTTGATTTTGTAATAACTAGGTGTGATAATTATATTAATTGAAAGCCATAAAAGTCATCCAATAGATTTTAAATTGAGATGGTAAAAAAACTACTACAAAATCAAAAACTTCTTTTTTATCTGCTGAAATTGCAAAATTAGTTAATTTCATTTATTTGTCTTACTGATTAATTCTTTGGCGATTGCCAGCCACATAGTTGAAATGTTGGTGGAAAAGTTTTGAATATATATGCATTATGACTACAATATTAAATCGATTATTTCTAAATCGAAGTCGATTTTCTCTTGGGTGGAAAATTAACGGTTTCGATAAGTTAAAGCTTAATTTTCTTTCTAATCAGTCGTTTAATACTCGTATTTCCTTGTTTCATGTGATATCCACTTTTGAGTTCTCAAAGTCTTTTAAAATCGCTGAATTCCTTATTTCTATATTTTTCCAGCTGAGGATGGTATTGAGCTGGCCAAGATTGATAAGGTGCGGATCATCCGCAACGATAAGCGCGAGGGATTAGTGAGATCCCGAGTGCGCGGAGCAGATGCGGCCGTGAGCAGCGTCCTGACCTTCCTCGACAGCCACGTGGAGTGCAATGAGCAGTGGCTGGAGCCGTTGCTGGAGCGGGTGCGGGAGGATCCCACGCGGGTGGTTTGTCCCGTCATCGATGTGATTAGCATGGACAACTTTCAGTACATTGGCGCCTCGGCCGATCTGCGTGGTGGCTTCGATTGGAATCTGATCTTCAAGTGGGAATATCTAAGTCCCACGGAGCGTGCCGCGCGTCACAATGATCCGACCACGGCGATAAGGACGCCAATGATTGCCGGCGGTTTGTTCGTCATCGACAAGGCCTATTTCAATAAACTGGGCAAATACGATATGAAAATGGACGTGTGGGGCGGCGAGAATCTGGAGATCTCTTTCCGAGTCTGGCAATGTGGTGGCAGTCTCGAAATCATACCCTGCAGCAGGGTGGGTCACGTCTTCCGCAAGCGCCATCCCTACACCTTCCCCGGAGGAAGTGGAAATGTGTTTGCCCGAAATACACGACGTGCCGCCGAAGTTTGGATGGATGACTACAAACAGCACTACTACAATGCGGTTCCCCTGGCCAAGAATATTCCATTTGGCAAGTGAGTAAAAGAGTTCAGCTTAAATATTCTACTGTCTTGATTAGCCACCTATGTTTTCATTATATTCCTTCGTTTATTCTACAGCATTGAAGATCGTTTGGCTCTGAAGGAGAAACTGCACTGCAAGCCGTTTAAATGGTATCTGGAGCACGTATATCCCGATCTGACGGCACCCGAACCTCAGGAGGTGGGACAATTTAGACAGGATCAAACCGAATGCTTGGATACAATGGGTCATTTGATAGACGGCACTGTGGGTGAGTTACAAATTAAATTTTAATATTTTAAATATAAGTGAATAAATAAAATTTGAGACGAGTAATTTTTTTTTTTTTTTTAATATTTATACTTCTGAATCTGTACTTACACTATTATCACATGACAAATCGCTCGCAAATGATCTTTAAAAAATGTTTCAATATCCTTTTTTTTGTTACCAATTAATAATATATTTTTGGGTATTTTTGAACAATGATACGAGCAAAATTATGTGCTTAATTAACATTTATAATAAAGTAAAAAACTAGTTAATATTTAGGAACACTTAAAAATATATATAGGCGTTTATTTTATTGAAATAAAATCGATACTTCTTTTTGTTGCAAGCTTAAGTCGCAAAATCTTATAGTCTTTTTTCAACTAGTTAGCATAATAAGCATAACTAAAAACAAAAAATACGTAAAAACCTCATGCATCTAGTGTTAAACATAATTTTAATTAAAAAAAAAAAGCAAACACACAACACTTTAATAATAACCAAAAATTTAAATTATTAAGGAAAACATTTTTTTAATTTATGAAATTTGAGTTTTACAACACAGCAACTGATAAATTCATAAACATTGCATATTATTTTATAGTACTATATCCCTATGAAGAAAACGATTAAGTTTTTTACAAGACTAAACCACAAAATTTTATTTTATGAAATTTTATTTCACATTTTTATACTTTTACAACACTGTCGATGCAGGTCTCTTCCCCTGTCACAATACGGGCGGCAATCAGGAATGGGCGTTCTCCAAACGTGGCGAAATCAAGCACGACGATCTCTGCCTGACTCTGGTGCAGTTCTCACGCGGCTCTCAGGTGGTGCTGAAGTCATGCGACGATACGGAGAACCAAAGGTGGATCATGCGAGACGGTGGCCTGGTGCGGCACCACAAGATCAACGTTTGCCTGGACACGCGGGATCACAACGAGCAGGGAATAAGTGCACAGCGTTGCAACTCGGCGCTGTCCACACAGCGTTGGAACTTCTCAAAATACGCGTGAGAGATGTGAACCAAACAAACGACCAACTAAATAGATTTGTTTTCAAAGAAAAAAAAGAAATGGAAATTGATGTAAAGAAGGAATCCGCAAGAAAAGCCAAGAAATGTGGCTTCCATTGAGGTGTTCTTCTCAAAACTGGAATCGGATCTGGCGATTCGTGATATTTGTCAATGTTTATAAGCTACCTAATCGGATATTATGATGATAATGATGATGATGACATGCACACATGCACACACACACATACACACACACAAAACAGCAACAAGTATAATAGCCTTTCCTCACTAATGTACATTTTATAAAAATATCGGTGCTATCGATAAGTATGCAACTGCCTGTCCTCATAGCATAGCATTTGCATTTAGCATTTACAAAACATTTGTGTTTTGTTTACAAATTCATTTGACAACTGAAATTAAAAAATACGAGAAAACAAATGGAAGGATTTCAAGAAAATTTTTCGCTGCTTGGGACAGAATCTCTGATGTTTAGGAGATCATCCAACTATTCCGGATTGGCAAACCATTCAGATAAACCATTGCAAAGGGAACCCATAGTGAAAACACCATTTTAACGAGCTCTCATTGAACAAGGGCTTGCCGTAGCTCTCTATGGATTGGGATCGTCTGTGGATTAACGAAATTTGAAGACAGTGTACTTATGGTTTCAGCGCAACTACAGCAAGAGTCAGGGATTCTTAGATTCTGATAAATGATTGTTGGTGAAAACATATCGTAGCGCCCTTATCAGAAACTTCTTGTACAATTCAATAGAATATTAAAATATTTACCAATAAGCACTACTTTTATATTTACTCTTTTTTAGTTTATTTTAATAAGAAACTATAACGAATTAATAATGATTGTTGCGACCGACAACGTGTTATGTTGACTCATGTAGCCATAGGGGTCAGTCTTTGACTTCTTTTGTTGCTAAATGCGGCATTTTATTATTACAAAATTCTTCATTAAATAAAAAATACAGTACAGTTTTTTACAGTTTGAAATTTGGCGCCAAAAGTTGAGAAATTCAGTGATAGTACTTTCTCAATTTAAAAAAAACTCCAAACATCGATTGAATTCCGATGAATATCGCATTTTTTTTTGAAAATGTAGTTACATTCCTTAGAAATGTACTATTCCCCCACCACTAGTTCCCATATGAAATGTATACGAAAAAAGTAGCATTTGCTTCGAAAATGCTAAAATGCTGAAATGTAGTTTCAGTGAGGAAAGGCTATAAGTTTCAACTATGATATTTAAGTTAAAAGTTGATGTGTACAAGTCAAATTGTGTGTAATTTGGAGATGGACAAAAGAGAAAAATATAAACACCTACTTAGACTGATTAATTTTTTGTATGTATATGCATATGTAATGAGATATTTAAAAAATATATAAACTACATACATATATGTAAACCTTCGGAAGCTGCTTAAACAACAACAACTCTCTTAACTATTTAATTTGCAATTAAATCGACGCATTCCCCCCCCCAAAGTCAATTAACATTGAAAACTGCTCATCTAGATAGCCCAACAAAAACAACAACAAGAATACTAACAACAACTAGTAGAAAATCAGCAACAATTTTAAGAAGAATTCTAACTCAACTATCTATGTATGTAACCCATTGGAAGCTCAGAGGCTTCTATCTCTATGACTTTAACAAAGGCAAAGAAAGTAAGGATACAAAAATGAAATGTTATCATTAGTTTTAGTTATAAATTTAAGTACGATACATTTAACAATGTATAATCAACAAAAAATTTAAGTGTATATAATATCATTATTTTACAAATGCCAAAACAATAATTGATATCAAATTTCAAATATTATTTCTAAAAATTGAAAACAAGGAAATAATAAAACATTTGTAGCACATTCATTCAATTGCAATATTTGAATAAATTTGAATTTCTAGTTATCTCACACAAACATGCACACACACATATACTCACACAAACAGCAAGCATTTAATTTGCTTTTCCTTTGAGTTTTGTGCCTCTGTTTATATAAATTTTACCATTTGTAAAATATGTATATGTATGGCGATTTCACATTCCATTTCTATTTGTTTTTTAAGTATTTTATGTTGTTAATATTGATGAATTTTTCTGTTGTTGTGTGTAAGAGAATTTTATGTAGTTTTATATGTTAAAAACAAAGAAACGAAAAACCGAATAAAAACCAAATATTGTATGATTGTTTGTACTCTCTTAATGAATTGAAATTGAAATAAATGAAATTTTAATTTACATAAAATAAAAATAACAAACACGAAAACAATTACAAACAACAACTGCATTTAATTTCTAACTGAAACAGTTGAAAGGGGGAAACTTTGTGCCACACAGCGTATACTTAATGTAATTGCTCTCGCAGGGCAAGAAATATATGCTGAGTGTTAATATTGTGCTGACCCGTAAGTACATCAAATCTGTCAAGTGCTAAGTACAAGTTCTCCTCTTGCACTACATATTAGATGAAGGAGCAAGCATGTAGGTTAAACGACGCATCCTTAACATTCGCATTCCTCGACTTCAACTCGAATCTTTTTGCTACATTGCGTATACGACACGTTGAGAGGTGGAAATAAAAAAAAAAACAAGTTCGTTGCGCTAATTTTGTCATTTGAAAAGGTAAAGCAAGTCAACAAAAAGCCCCAAGCGGCAGAGTGAGCGAGATAGAGGCATGACAGAGCAGGACAGAACAGTCAGGGTAGGGCACTTTAAATTATATGGGCGGAAGTGGGTGTGGCGACGGTGGGGGCACTGCGTTTACATGCGTAGCATAAAGCATAACATAAAATAAAGTGTCATGCTCGTATTCCTTAGCTTCAACACAGAGATAAACAAAATGATTCGTCGACAGTTCCAGAAAACGTTTACGCCCTAAAAACGTCAATGAAATTTAAGTTAATTTATAAAAAAAATTTCAAAATTATTTGTAAGCTTATGATATTTTCTAGAGAAAAGTACAACTTCATACAACATTAAGCTCCCGTTAGAATCTCCGTTATCAACCGAAACTCTAAAAACATAAAAACTGCTTTGAACTCACCTTAACAAAAATAAAACAGATCAAATATTGTTGATATTAAATTAATTTTTAATCAATTAAAAACTACAGATATCGATCTTGATCTAAGTACAAGTTCTCCCTTAATTTATAAATAGATACGACTGTACATTCCGTTTATTGAATTATCTTGAAATAACATTATCTTTTTTAGTTCAAAATTCAAATCAAATCTAAAAAATATGTAAAATTAATGGAAAAACAACGATTGATGGTAACAAAAGTATCCATTTCCATAGTCATAGTCATAATCATAGTCATATTTGATTACAAAATTGTTAAACTATTCAATTTAAAGCTGTTGAAATTCAGGCGATATTGAAATTGAGAACAGTCTTCACTCTGCTGCTGGAGAAATCTCTAAAAGGAGGAAGAAAAGGTAGGGGTAGGAAACCCAAGAAAAAGAAGAAGGTAAAGAGAGAGAAAAAAAAGTATAAGAAGGTACAAATGCAGCGACATTTGCCAAGTCGCATGTGCAGGCAACCGTAAGACAAACCGATTTCCGTATGAAAGCCTCGACGGATGTGGCGGGAGGAGGAGTCAAAGTCGGAGTCGGTGCTCAGCTTCAGCTCAACGGATATGGCAAGCGATGGCAAACTGATGCTGCTGATGTTGCGGACGACAAGGTTAAGCCAGCAACAGAGCCCACAAAAAGCGACAAGGGGGGCGTGGACGTGGCCGTGGACGTGGTGGGGGCGTGGTATGAATACAGGCAACTGGAACAGAATCTGAATCGTTTATGCGAAGTGCCATGAGAAGAGCTTCAGCTTGAGTCTGAGTCTGAGCCCCATATGTTTTGGTATCTGGCCTGATGGGGTCTGATGGCTAAGGCGTTTTGGCCTCGTTTGTTTGTTGTTGCTGTTGTTGTTGCTTTTGTTTGGCAGGCGACAGGTGAGTTACTTTTTTCTTCAATTTTTTCCCTTACATTCCCTTATTTAAGGCAAAACGTGTGTTGGGCATACAAAATTGAAGCACAAGCTGTACAGAGAGAAAGTGAAAGAGGGAGATAAAAGAGAGAGAGAGAGGGAATCTCACATACATTTCCATCATTTGCTGCCAACGGCGATGCCATCGGCATTCTTTGTGCTTCCGCAATTTTATCGCGGGCCAACACTTTTGGCCCGATTTCATATCATCATCACCTCAGCTCGTTACGTAGCCGTCTTACGTCGCGTCGCCTTACGTCATTGCCAGTTAACGTGGCATGTTAATAACGAACGCACAAGTTACACACACGGATGTTGTTGTTGTTGTTGTTGTTCACTCACCTTTCAGTTATTATCTGGGAAACTGGAGCTGACTGGAGAATCTCCTCTTTCTCTCCTTTTCGAACGTTGTCCTGTCATCGTCGTGTCCTCCTTTAGATACGAGTAGTCATGCATTAATCATGGGCTCTTAGACTCGTCCCTTGTTTAACTCACAATCAGGTAAGTCTGTCTGTCCGTCCGTCCGTCCTTCAGTCAGTCTCTCCGTCTGTAATGAGCCTGTCGTTGAAACATAATTAAAAACACGTTAAACGCCCGAGTTGACCACGTATAAATTGGCATAAGTACGAGCTTATGACCCGTCATTATAAATGGATCCTTGGCGCCCAAAATATTTACCTCATTATCATAATGAAAATATGCTTCTGACAAAGCTTCTTCAGCAGCTTAACGAATGTCGTTTATAAATAAATATATGTAAATAAGTATTTATTATTATATGTTACTTGAAGTTTCTCAGTCGTGTGTGAGATTCGACAACAATTCTGTACATTTGTATTATTCTTCCTTCAGTGGGCAGTGCATAATTTGAGCTTTAAATAAATCTAAATTATACAATTATTATTAGTTGAATATCAATGTATTTAATGTAAAAAAATATTACAGGTCTTTCAGGCTCTGATATCAAATATAATATGGAATTGGAGTATTAAGGGGAAATCCCTTGGAAATTTTGTTGATCTTTTCTCTCTGACTCCCTCTTCTTCTCTCTCCATCTGCCTCTCTTTTTTTATTAATATATATACATAAATTGCAACAAAAGTTAATCCTTCATATAGTTACAGTAATCCCTACAAGCGATTCATTTTAATCAAGAATATATGTCTCCTTCTATCTACAAAATTTTAGACCTTTGCACAAAATAATAATGCTCGTTTTTTTGTACATTTTCAATAGACTTAGGATATGAATAGACCAACACAATAGAGTCACTTCGTTATCCTGTAAAGAAATTCCAAATGTCAAGATACGGAACAAAAGACGTAATCAGGGGTAACCCTTCTCAAGGGAGACACTCACATGAGAAAGTCAGTTTATTGAAAACGTATCAAATTTCAGCTTCATTAGAACTGTGGCGATATGGGTTTTAAGCTCAGTTTGCACTCGAGGCTGAGGCCATAAACAATGTGACATTCAAGGCCAATTGTTGGCAATGTTCTCTTTTTTGAAAAATACTTATAATACGCAGTTGATGAAAAAAACAAATAAAGCTAAGCGGATTTCTATATCGATTACAGACACATCACAAAAGTGAACATACACATATACATACAAATAAAATATATACGAAATTCATCTAAAAAATTGTTGAATTGTGTGTGGAATGAAAACTTTTTGTTTGAGTCTTTCGTGTTGGCAAAGTGTAAATTTAAGCTGATTTATAGCTTGTTTTTTTCCACAAAGTCAATTCATGCAGACTTTCTGTGTGTGTGTGTGTGTGTGAGTGTGGAGTGTGTATGTCAACATAATCCGCTTATGTGAACAATTTGTGCGAAAATTGAATAATAACCTCGAAACGCGTAGACAACGTGAATCTGACAAAAAGCCAAAGACGGCAACGGCAATTTTCCAAAATGAAAATTCAGATTAAGTGAATGCTTATTGATTGTATTGTATTAAGAAGGGGCATGGGACGGGGAAAACGTGTAAAACATTTCAAGATTGTTAGCTTGGGCTGCTTTCAATGTGCGCCTAAAAGCAGGCAACGATTTTTGTGCTCTAATATTTGCTCGCTGATTGCAAATGTAAATGTAAATGTGTGTGTGTGTTAGAGAGTAGAAGTGTGCATTTATGTGTAGGTGTGTGTGTGTGTGTGTGTGTGTGTGAGTTTAACCTAACAAGCCATGTTGTTTTTGTTACTGCAAATGCCGCGTTGCCCGAGCATTGTTTTGGCTCAGACAAAGTTTGGCTTTCACATCAGCTCCATGTTTTGTTTTATCTCTCAAGCTTAATTGGAAAGCACGCACACTTTCACACACACACAGAGAGACAAATATATGTATACAAGCAGACACACTAGGAAACGTGTTGGCCGTAACGCACGCACGACTACAAAAACAAAAACAATAACAATGCCAGCCCAAATATTGAACAGCTCAAGTGTATCCTGCGTGTCCTTGCCACTGGCAACAGTTTATAGCAGCAGCTTCTCCCCTTCCACTCCCACTCTCTCTATCTATCTATTTCCCTCAAGTGCCTGACCAACAACTACACGTATTTACTGTTCAAAATACTCAGCACACAAACTCATCCACTTATATTGTGGCATTTACTTAGTTTTCCTCGGGTTTCTTTTGTTTTCCTTTTGTTTTTCCCAGGCAAGACATTAACATAAAAGTGCGTGCTCCTCAGCCTAACGGTCTTTCATGTTGGCCATGCATTAATAATACTCATTTAAGAGAGTGTCGCATACATATGTCCAGCCTCAGTTAATATCGACTCGTACTCGTTCACATTGAATTATCCACAGATGACGAGGCATGCCACAAGATTTTCCTTACCTAAGTAATGAGTTGCATTCCAACGGGTCATGCGGAAAAAATAAGTTATTTTTCCCAGTGGTGAAATTCAAGGAATGTCGAACCAGAAAAATCACTTTGTGACTTTAGTCAAGCCTAAACTGCTGTGTAATGTATGTGGCATGAAACATTAATGCCACATTTTAAATGTTTAAATAAAAGTGACAGAATTTAAGAGAATTTTAGTCATAATTAAGTTTGATGATATATTAAATAATATTATATTCTCTATATTTATGTACATATCTATTATTATCTATAATTAATCAGTTAACTATACTTTTATATATTTATAAGTATATGAGGCCACTTTATTGTCCGCAAAAAGGCTGTTAAACTAGCTGATTAATTAGACGGCACTTATTATAATTAGCCCTTTTAAGTAGTATATTAAAAAAAAAGAGCAGACCAACAGTTAATTAATCGGTTACACTTTAATAATATTTTTGATAAGACTATAGAGTAAGACTATCGTGCAAGCCATCTGTTAATTAATCAGTTTAACTAACCGCTTATTTACACACTCTTTAGGGTATTTAGGGCTTAAACTTTATTTACTCTTGGCTAACACTTAATTCATTAAAGGTAATCCAATAAAAAGGTAAACGATAAACAAAGGATGGTCTGATCAAAAAATAACAAACGGTTGGGGAAAATACAACGAGTTCATAATAATGTAAATGCACATCAATAAATTTTTTATAAGCTGTTTAACAGGTTGAAAATAATTGTTAAAATTATATCTGAAAGCCGCTAAATTCTTGGTAGTATTCTCACTGGGTTAATTGAGTTTGATTGAATGCTTTTATTTGGCCAACAAATTAGCCGGCAGAGAACATCGAGAAGGCGGAGTGCAAGAGTGCAAACACTTCAATTGATGAACCAGCGTCAGCAATTTGCATCTCGCTTGATTATATGCAAATAAAGCGATTTCCCGCAGCGAAAGGAGGAGACGGGAAAAAGGGAAATGGAGCAGTCGCCAATTACAGCAGCCACAGCAGAGGAAGGACACCTGTAGCCAATTACAGGAACAATTAGTTGAAGCTCAAGAGACGGATGAACAATGCAGAAGCCGGATGATAATCGAACGATGGTCACTTGCCAAGTCATTTGGAATTCAAAGTCAAATCAATGTCCGGTTTGGAAATATGGTACTCATAAAAGTCATCAACAAATGATAAATGAAGTTCAATACGAGTATTTGCATGGCGCAAGAGTTAAAAAAGAAATAAAAACAATTTCCCTGCGTTTCGCGCTGATTTCAAAGATGTGAGAGAAAAGCGACACGTTCATGTTCCATTTGCCAGTCGACAAGGATAAGCAACCAAACGAAAGGATAACAATGTCACTGACACACGACCTGAAAGCGAAAAAGAAAAGACGAAATGATAAAAAAGCAAAACGTACAGAAAAACTGTTGGGCTATAACGAAACCCAAATACGCTTTAAAATTCATTTGGAATTTTATTTATTTTTCAGAAAAACATTTATGTTTTATGCCAATATAAATTAGAAATTAATATCATTTTTTTTTTAAATAATACGGTACCATTTTAATGATTCATTTTCATAATTTTCAACTTTATAAAATTTAACTGCTTAACTTGAATCACTTTTCATCCTACCAATTCATTAAGTGATCTGATTTAAATGTTTTATTTTTCACAATTTTGGTGCTTGAATATTTTTTTAATTAGTTCCGATTTTTCAAAAAGCTCTGAATTAATTTTAGTAATCATAATATCAGTATTTAAATAGAAAATCTAAACCAGATCCTTTTTAAGACTGCTGTTCCTTAGCATGATAGAGTGTGTGACGTAAATCCCGGAGACTGTAACGGAAATTGGTGAAAAATGTATATGTCATGCTGCCACATACTGATCAGTTGGCAGCTTGCTAAGCGAGTTGGCCAAAAAATAAGGCAAACTGTTGCGAAACACCTTCCGCTCCCGTAAGCACACACATCTGTCAAACTAGTAGTCAAATATGCAAGTTGTCAAGGGAACAAACATTTGAATTTGTGAAAATGGAATGGCTTTTCCTTTGTCACAGCCACATAATTTGCCCTTTGCCCGCTAAGCAAAAGGGTGCCTAATGAAATCAATTACCAGTTAACAAGTCGCTCAGCTTCTGCCGCAGTCGGCGAAGTAAATGAAATTAGTCGAATTGAAGTTGAACAGAAGGCGTCTCAAGGCGCCATTGCCAACTACATAAATAGGAGCAAGGACTAAGAGCAGTCGATAAATTGTTTTTACTGTCCTGCAAGTTCTTTTTATTGGCTTTCATTTAAGTTGTGTTTTCATTTCTTTTCTTTTTTTATTTGTTTTTTGTTCGCTTTTCTTATTTCATCGTATTGAGTTCGCTGCCAAATTCAATTCGATCAAATATTTGCGGTGGCTGGCTTTGATTCTAGTTGTATTTGGAGTATGAGAACAAATTCTTATAACTTGATTTCAAAGTAATTCGAATCGAAAAGGTTTAAAGCAATTTGTGAACGAAGTTGATAAAGTTCTCAATTTTGGCCAGGAAGATAAATTGTAGCACTAAAAATTCGAGATTAGATTAATGAACTGAAACTTAGGAGAACTTATAGAATAAACTAAAACTTATATAATAATAAATAAGAGAAGTTCAACAAATACTCCAAATAAACTTTGCATAGGTAAATTATTACAAACTATCGAAAATAACGATAGTGTCATCGCTTGTTGTGATACAATTCTTTTAGTATTTCCGTCTTCTTCTTGCACACAGTCAGTCCCCAGTCACATACTTATCATGTGCAACCTTTTTTTACATAAACTATCTTTTTGTTTCAACTCAAAATCGCCCCCTCCACCATAAAGCTGCCACAGTATGGTATATTTATAATAAACTTTATATCACAACAGAGACAATAGCTTCCAGCTCTATATTTATGTTTGTGTTTTCGTGTAAAAACTGAATTTATTAGCTAAAATGCCGAAAACAAAACCTCAACGAACTGAACGAAACCCCAACGAACCCAACAACGAAAAAAAAAGGAAAAATAAACCCAACTCATATTACGAGTATTTCACATTTGTCTAAGCATTCAGCAAACAAAAACAATTTAAACTTTCATTACAGACAGCTACTCATTTCTCTCCCACTCCCACTCTCGCTGACACTTGCTATCTCTCCTATTCCGACTCCCGCTGTTTCTCTTTGAGTTGCAAACCACACACACACACACACACATACATACATTCGGCCACTTAAATGACACTCATTCATAAAGTGTGTGTAGAGTAATTTTCCAGCTGCTTCACTTCCTTCATCTTGTCGCAATTTTGCTGACGCCTTTGACTTCGCCTTCTACTTGTCGCTCTTACGCTACTTACTTTGTCTGTCTCCCTTACACACACACTCCCGCTCTTGTGACTTTTTGCGTTTTGTGGCTTTGGTTTCTTTTTGTGCTTGCGGTCTGTTCTGCACCGAGTTGTTGTAGTACTTGTTTTAGTTGTAGTTGTTCTTGTTCCTCTCGTAGTTGTAACAGCTGTGCGAATCTCTCGCCCTTTCTGTTATCCCACTCACTCATCTTTTGTCTTGGCTATGGAAGCTGTGTGCGTGCTTGTGGATGTTATCATTATTGCTCATCATGCGTTTCTAATGAAGTCGTAAAAATTGAAAACTTTCAACGCATGCGGCCGCGTGTTAAAGCTTCCCATCGTCTTTCCCTTACTCCCTCTGTCTTAGTCTGTCCCTCTTTGACGTCTTTTAGTGTGCTTTTTTTGTTTTTATGTGGCTTATGTGTTGCTTTATTACCTCACACGCGCTCGTCTTCCTCCTGTCTGCTTCTGCTTAACTTCACAGCGCTACCACAATCATTTTTATTCATTTGCCCATTTTGCCTGCTTCGCTTCCGACATTCTTTTTTGCAATACTCTGTACTCATAAAATGTGTAAAGCGGGTATATGTGGCAGCAAAAAGCTTCATGTCTTCGAATAAAAATTGTAAAGTTATCAATAACTCTAATTCTAAAACAAAGATTTTGCAAATATTTTATCTAACTACAGGGTATCTTCCAGTCGAACACTTCTTAATTGAGCAGATTTATATACATATTTTGCAGTTTTTATGCCTGTTAGTATGTGGGATTGCTGTTTATTTTCGTACATTTCGCAATTTTTTAATACATTTTCATCTTTTATTCGTTTTTTCATTTATTTCGAAAGTGCGTAATCAGCTTTAAGTTCAGCCCGCAGCTTTAATTTGCAAACAACTTAAGTTTAAAGCTAACTTCAAGCTTTTGTTTATTTTCGATTTCCATTAAAAAGCTAACTGTCTCCCGCGAGCGCATTAAAAAGCTGTTCTTAAACCCACTTTATCAGCAATATCAACAATTATTTGCATACTTTTCGGAGTTTCTTTGAAAAGACAAGGAAAACCACAAAAAAAGATCTTTGGGGCAGAACAGAAATTGCTTATTTGTCTTTAATTTTACATTTCTAACAAATTAAGTAGAAAATAAACCAAATTTTATATATTTTTACTACAGTAATGACTTCAGCTAAGAAATGTAAAGATATCTTTAATTGTCTAGCATTTTTAGCAGAGAATTAAATGTTTGACCTCATCTGGAATTATTTTGTTTTAAATTTTTTTTAATGTGAATTGTTGTGCTTGTATTCAGTTTGTTAATTAAATATTTACATCAGTTCAAGTCTCGATTTATATGAGAAATCAATAGACTGTCAATTTAAATATCATATCCCTTACCCATGTCAGCCTGGATGCAATTGATAATCGCTTATGCGTTTTTAATTCCCATACAAAAAAAAAAAACCGTTTTCATAACGTGGCTGACAAGCTGCTGGCATTTAACGCTCCACCCAAAAAGCATTTATGATATTTATGTTTTTAATAATACACATAAATTCCCGTGCATTTTTATTGCTTTTTGATAGCTGACATAGTGTTTTTTCACGCAGTTTGTTTCTAAAAATACTCTACCTTGCAGCGGGTATTGTAATTTATCGATTATTTATATTTGAGAAAGTTTTTCACTAGTGCTGGACTACTCGATACTCTATAGTCAAATCTAAGACACTATATCACTAATTTACACTCATTTGTAGTCACTATAAATAATACTTGCAAGCTTCTACATTGGGAAATTATTTTAATGCGTTTTTCAGAGTTTGGCAAACAAGAAATTTAACAACAAGAAAATAGTCAGCAGGGTATCTCTAAAAAGAACACACTCTTTTTCTATACTCTCTTTTTTGTTCTTTTAATTTTGATAGTCATATGTCACTGCAATTCCCATTTGAAGTGTGCATCATTTTCTCTTTTTTTCGACTTTTTTCGTGCAACTTTTGAGTGCTTCATTAAGTTGCCCCATTTCGGGGCTTTCATTTGGAACTTTTGCTACCATTTTACATTTTGATGTCGCATTTTGCGTCACTTGCAGAGGCCGCAATTATTTTGCCGTTACGCTGACAATTCTGTCAGCATTTCCCCCGAATGGCCCTTCCTCTACCCTCGATTCTCTCTCCACCATCCGCTTTGCCTATGCGAAAATGTTTTATTGTCGCGTCAATATATGCTCGTATCTTGCCAGCCAGACCAAATACCCTATATATACTATATGCATATATATTGCTTTCTCGCATCAATATCAAGGCTTGCCACGCCCACTTGGTACGCCCAATGCGAAGGCAGAGACACTGAGGCAATGTGCAAAATTGAGAATGACAAAACAAAATTGTGGAAATTGTTGCAGCGGATATCCGCACTTTGTGGCGGAGCGGCGGATGTTGCTCCACAACTTTAACAACAACATGAGCATGCCACATGCCACTTGCCACTTGCCACATGCCACTTGCCACATGCCGCATGCCCCACCTGCTCCCTTTCGGGCTAGCACCGTTTTCTGACTCTGTTGGCACTGCAAGATCTTAATTTCGATATTGATGTCAAATTGTCGCTGGGTTTAATTAAAAAAACACGAATTGCAGCAAATGCTGCTGCACCCCTACCCCATATGCTCCCCTCACCTAGCTTCTCTCGTTACATGCGTTTTCTTTTTGCTAGGCTTTTCAACAGCTTTTCTCCCATTCTTTTTGTTTTCGGCTTTGGCTCATATTGCGCATTTTCGCAGTGCCTCGTTTTGTGGCACGTCACGTGACCTGCAACTCTCTGACACGTACCAGATTTATAAATTCGAATATCCGCAACAGAAAATCCTTTGTTTCCTTGCATTACAATCATTTTACCCAATTTCATTAAGTTTTTCCGCTGGCTTCATAAAAAGCGCAGCTGAAATTTATCAGTGAAAAACAAATTTTTATTCATTCTTTGCCAGTTTTTATAACAAATTTCACCAAAATAAATTTATTGCCTTTATCCAGGTAGCCATTTTTTTATAATGCTAACACGTTTTATGCACCGCATTCGTGGTCATAAAAAACTAAATAATTTCTGCATTAAATCCTTTTATATATTTATGTATTCAATAGTTTTAACATTTCAGAAGTTCTCCAAAAATTAAATTCAATGATTCAGTTTAACATCTAAAAGCGCTTTAATAGGTCAAAAATAAAAATTTTGCTATTTAATATTTGCATTATTATGAAACAAATTAATTGGGACTCTATAAAATCTATAAATCCTAGATCAGTCTACCTAAGTTCGACAATATTAAAATTGGCTTCTAAATGTTGTTAACAACTTTTTTACTTCAAGATATTGTATCCCTCTTCAAAAAGATAGCTTCTATTGAAAAAATAAAATTTGCAAGTCATACTATATATGTATATTTATATCTGTATAAGACAAAGTAAGATAAATGTGTTTACTATTTATGGTTCGACAGATTCCGTAAAAAATAGCACGGTAATATTTTTGCAACTTTTGCTCAGAAACTTTCAGCGAAGAAAACTTGCGTCCGTAAAAAATGTAACAAATAACTGAATGAGCTTGGAGTTAATAATGGCAATCATACTCGTAGCATCATCAATGGCTGCTCATCAGCATACAATTACACCCACCTCCCCCTGCACCATCCTTCCCTTAGATTAACCCATATGGAAGGGAGAATTTAACTGATTGCAATGTCGCCCACGAAAAGTCCAAAATACATTATTGATTTCAATTTAAAATTTACGTTATTTCTTGCCGCATTTGTTATTGGTTGCTGTCGTGGTCGACGTTGTTGTTATTGTTATTGTTGTTGCTGTTGTTACTGTTTGTATCCTTTGGGGAAATCTGCTCGGCATTGTTGTCAACGCCAATTTGTGTACAAAGGTAATGAAAAATGCAAAGGTTTCATGCGAAAAGCATGAAATATTTATAAAATAATGAAAAAACCATCAACAGATAAAGCTAGATAATGTATGTTAACGTATGTATACATATGTATTCGGCTGTATATATTTGTATGCGTTCTGGCCATAAAACAGCAAATGGGCCAACACCTCGTAAAGTGCTGGCCAATTTCATTTATGCGGCAGCCCGCGACGCAAATTGAAAACAAAGTTGAGAGAAGGAGAATGCGGTCAGAAGGGATTGAGAGAGAGAGAGCGAGAATTCAAGTGGAAGGAGTAAAATAAAGAAAGAGAACGCGAATGAGGACCAAAACCTGCTGCCATAATGTTGGCTTTAGCTCATTTCAAGTTGTTGCTATTTTAGTTGTTCGCTTTTGGCTTCTTCTGCAATTTTCTGGCAACACGGCAACTTGCCACTTGCAACGCGGCAACGCGGCAACGTGGCAACTGGTAGCAAGTGCAATTACCAGCTTCCAGTCAAAAGTTGCTGCTGTTTGCCATTTCCTGTCGGCCAGTTCTTGGCCAAACTTCTCTGGCCAAGTTTGTTGCGATATATTTTATAATTTTTCACCCCTCGCGCAAGTTGCGCATTTCAATTTGCGCTTCTTTCGTTAATCCAATCATTTTTAACTATCCAAAAATAAGTGTTTATAAGTTTTCCAGCTCCAGTTTTCTTTAATAGACTCTGTTCTTGGCTAAAACTAGCAAAGACGCCGCAAGCAACTATTAACAACTGCGTTTCTAACCGGATGAGTTGGCCCAAAGCACCCGCAGCTCATTAAGTTGAGAGAAATCTCCATAAAAAGCAAGGGAATTAAAGGTTTAATGTAGAGAAAACCATTATAAGCCCAGCTAATATGAATTATAACAACTAATAATGAACAAAAAGAGTTTGCTGTAAAAGCAGATATCCTATTAGACTAAATCTTTCAATGATAAGATAACATATCTGATCTGACAGTATCTGAAATTGACTCAAAAAGTTATAGAAAAATATTATATAAATATGCAGGGTTTAAACTCTTAAATAATTAACAAATTTTCCAAAATTTATTCTTTACAAATTATTTAATTAGTTTCGCAGTCCATTTCAACACAATATTAATATCTAAATAACATTGCAAAAACATATAGATATTAATTATATTTATTTTATGCAGATGAAAATCTCTTTAAATTTAGAAACCTATATTTTCTTAAAAAAAATTCTAATCAAAAATTTAAAAATGCACAATTTCAGACTCTTTGATATTTTAAATACAGAGTTTAATGATTAAAGATTGAAAACTGTTTGATAACTAAACTAAAACTGACTGAACTGTGAATGAAATACAAGCTACCATCTCGACTAAAAGCCAGTGAATAGACAACCATAGTAACAGAAAGAGAGATAGTGATATAAAGAGAGAGGAAGAAGAATATGCGAGAAATCCTTTCAACTATTCGATGAAAAGGCAAGCTGAAAAAAAGCTCGCACAATTTTCCAGACATTTTCCACCCACAGACCAACAACCCAAAAGCCCAACTGTAATTGCGCACACTTTATGGCTCATTATTTTCAATGGAAAAGTATTCACATTTTGTTCTATTTTTCTTTCGTTTTCATTTACATTTTTGCATTTTTGCTTCATGCTGCTCGTTTTGCCATGCAACATGCCACATGCCACATGCAACATACAAGTTTTCATTATGTGGGGCATAAGAAGCCGTTGGCCAAAGCCAAAGTGTGGCAACAATATTTAAACTTGTGCATAATGCATAGCTCTGATGTCATTAACGCTAATGACGTCATGAAATTCAATGCGCGATGCTACAGGAGCTGCCACGCACACACACACATAGACACACACACACACACACACTGACACATTAGCCGCACATCGACCACGTAGTGACCAACGCCCACAATGAAACCCATGGAGCATGCAACAGAGACCTGAGAACTGAGAGCAGGAAACCAGGAACCAGGGAATACTCCAACTCGTATGCATGAATTTACCAGCCTGATATTGGAAACTTTTGCATTGCGGCGAGACAGCTTTCGACATCTATTTTTATAACACTTTTCAAACACTCTAACCAAATGGGATATTTGGATAATGTCAGTAAATTTGTGTAATGACGAGAATAAAACCAGACCTAAGAATTCTTGACAAATCTGATCAACTAATCCTGAAAGAAATTGACAAATAAACTGAATTCTCAAGAAAAGCGATGATAAAATTAGAGTTAGGGTAAAAGCCTAACTTAAAAATCAATGCTTTTAATTTGATTTCAATTTGATTTATTGCCAAATGGCGATGACACTTGATTTCTCATTCACGTCAACTTTTAATTATTACTCCCTGGGAAGATTAGAAATAGATAAATTGAAAATTATTAAAACAATAACAGGAAAATACAAATCATTGCATTGTCCTCAATTTGATTTGATTTATATCAAAATCACTATCGCATCTGATACGTCACTCAGACCTCTGTGGTGCATTTGATTTCAGAAGATAAAAAAACAGACTGAGAACACATTTCAATCAAATAAACAGAAAAAAAAAGTAATTAAAAATAATCTTATTTAAAAATCAAATGAAATGAAATAAGCTTTGATTTTATTCCTTCTTTCTTGATAACACTCAAGTTATAATTTTTATATTTTTGTTACTATTAAACATGTAAAGTTATTGGAAATTTTAGGGGCATAAAATTAACTCATTAGTAAAGAGCATTCGCCAGTCGATTCACCAAAAATAGTTGTACTTAATATTTTATTTTTAGATATATAGGGAAATGTGAGCTACATAACAGCCACGTAGCTCTCGTTGCGTTGCGGTTAACCACAAAAAATAAAACGGAAATAGAAATATAAATAGGAATGGAAATGGAAATAGAAAAGGAGTTAGCAACAGTTGAACTTTTTATTTGAATTTCGCATGGGGGTCAGTCGACAGTTTTTGACTAGTGGAGCATATGATTTTAATGACGTTTCTGGGCAAAGTTGTAAAGCCGGGCCGACACACACACACACACACACACACTCACAGACACACAGAGCGAGACAAAGGTTAAAAAGTCAAAGAACTTGTACAATACTCAAAACAATTGTGACTTTTGTTATGGATATCCTCCAACAAAAGCAAGTGCTCTACGTGCTCCACAACGACTCGAAATTCTCATTCTGTTTTCGGGGCCAAATGTTTTGGTTTTTCATTTAAAACTCGACATCCAACTGAGTTTTTTTTGGCCAGGCTTCGTTTTATGACGCCAGAGCATAATGCAAAAGCAAAACACAAAGATGAAGCGATTGCGAGGGGGGTGGAGGGCTTATTTATGATTGACCATGTGAATCAATTGGGGAAATCGATGCAGAGCATTGCCAACAAACGGAGAAACACAGAGAATCCGACAGACACGACTCGAACAATGGAAAGTATTTTGGCAAAAGAGCTCAAAGGGAATCCCTTGAACAATGTACAAACAATGCATAAATACTGACGTACTGTCGAATTTTGAGTTGACTACGAATATTTAAAAGTTCCTCTTAAATAAGTAGATGGACAAAACAATAGGAATAGCGAAAGAAATTTAATTGAATTTTAAAGATCAACAACGATTGTGCTTTAAAAGGTCTTAAGATAAATTCAAATTAGCTAGTTTATAACAGAGTAAAGTAATAACAATAATTGGATATTCTAGTAATATACTTTACACAGCACCCACATTTTTCTGAATGGAAAAATATTTTGGGAATCGCAAGTTTATTTTAACGATAATTGAATAATTTGCAAAAAAACATAATTTTCCAAATTGGAGAATTATACAATAGAAATCCATGAAATACATTTCAAACACATAGATTGCAAAGATTTAAACAAGTAATTTAAAACGAATTTTAAAGTCAAGTTTAATAAAACAGTTAACAAATTTTTATTATGCAAGGCTTGCCAAATAATAACGTTTAGAAAACTACAAAAGCATTGAGTTTATTGCTATCAAGTGTATTCCAATTAATGTTCTTTTTCTCGTGCATTTTTTTGGCAACCTTCTTTAGTTTCTCTACACACAAATTGTCGTATCTTTTGCTGGAAAAAAATACCAGAAATTGGTCTGGGATTGCAATCATTTTCTTATACCCAATTTGATTTTTTTCCTATCTCTCTCTCTCTCTTTCTCTGTCTCTGTCTCTGTTTTTCGTGCAATCTTTAAATGTATTTTTTGGCATTGACAACATGTGCAGAATCAGCATCGGCATCGTTGGATCTGCATCTGCATCTGCATCTGTATCTGTATCTTCCTCAACTTGAGCATTATCCTTGTAATCTTTAGTGTGCACAAGTGTTTCGCAAATTCTTTTAAAATCCGTTTAAGTTAAACAGAACTTCACATATGTTGTTGCAGTTCATCTTATTGTTGTTGTCTTAGTTATTTAGTTGCTGTTGTTGTTGTTGTTGTATTTAGTATGCATCACATTGGCATTGGATGGTTTTCCTCACTTCTGTCTCCTCTTTTGAAAATTCCGCTCGACTGCGAATCCCGCACATGGAAATCCAACGGTATTTGTTGCCTCGCTGCCTTCTCCACATGGCTTAGTCGGGCATGCAGGACGCAGCTCACAACTTTTAAATCTTGTGCATATGCCACACACAGACACACACACTCACAGGCGACCCACATATACACGTACATATTTTTGGACTATATCCAACGAGCCATGCAATATGACACAAATATTAAATGCACACAACGAACAAGCAACAAAAAAAATAACATCGTGTTGCACAGTTAGACAGCAACTGAATGGACTTGAAGATACCCTTTAAGCTCTACAATAACATTGAAGAAATTGTTCAGTTTTGAAAGAAAGTTATTGATTCAGTAGTTGAAATAGAACTGAGAAATTCCAACGCAATTTCATTAAGTACATTTTATTAAATTATCGACAAAGAATTATTTTTCACAATATCGGAACAAAGAATAGAAGAAAATCATGCAATGGTTGCAATAGGCAATATCATCAGCAGGGTAATTAGAATTATAAGATTCTGAGAAAGAAATCAGCTAAGGATTGTTCAAAGATTTATAAGAAATACCTCTATTAAAAACTTTATTATTAGTATGATAAATTGATTTAATTTAATTTAATTCACATAATGAATTTGGAAGGTTTAATAAAAGTAATTCACCTAAAAATATGGATTAGTTTATTTAAATGAATACCAATGTTATTAAATAATATTTAAAGAAATTAAAACATGAAATATTGAAATATTGTAAAAATTACTATATCACAAGAATTTTCAATAATTATTTGATGAGTATATTTTTGTAAAAAATACTTAACCTTAAAAGTAATAACAATTTATGGAATAGTTCAATCAATGTAACATTTGAAAATAGCTAGTTCGAAATATATATGTAAATTATCCATATTTCTGTAAAGGGAATACTTTTATAAGACTTCCAAATTATTAAAATTAAAATTATGAAATTGCTTCATAAATTCTTCAACTACTTTTTAGGCAAATAATTAATAAGATACATTTTTCAAATAATTATTGTTAGTATATTTGTCATCTTCAATTTAATGAATATGTCGGCGAGGCTGAGTTGGAGGACGTTCCGTGTTCATTTCGACGACAATAGTCTTGGATATAATATCGTAGGTGGTTCGATTGTTTCTCGGAAATAATAAAATGATGCAGACCGGAAAGAAACAGGTCACAATGAGATTCTTGGTCAAGACCCGCAAGAAGGTCCTCAAACCATTGGGTGTCACGGCAGGATAGACGAGGGCCCAGAATGCCGAACTTTGCATTTGAAAGACTTCCGGCTGTTGCTCCAAGGGGATTATAGTTTCCACATGAAGTACACGAAGGTTCATCCAATATTTGCCAGGAGTTGAGCCATTATTATAGGTTATCCACAGGCATTCATAGCAACAGACAATTGCTTTGGTTAACAATATGAGCCCCAGAACATCATATGATAGTGTGAACAGATCCAGTGAGACCTCAAAGAGACTGATAAAGACTTGCTCCTCACTCCAGGATTTGCGAGCGATGTGCTTCTCAAATTCCAGACTGCTGAGATTGTGAAACAGAAAGGCCAATATAATTTTCAGAATGCAAATTATCAAAGTGTCGATTATCTCGGCAGCGGCTCTCTTCCAAAACGGTGCTACCAACATCTCGGTACCACCCCATCCCTGAATTATCTGCAGTCGCTGCTCCCCATCCAAGAGACGAACCAACTCAATTTCGGATCGTAAGCCTCTCAATTCTTGATTGTTGACTCTAGCAATTGCTTTGGCTTCCTCCTGGATCAATAGATTCGATTGATTCAAAAAGTCGTAGAACATTTGCAAGTCATTCGATTGTCTTGCCCACTCGGAGAGACTGGCGAAATAAGCCTCCTTTGTGGACAGCTTCATCAGCTCCTCTTCAGAGTTCTCAGGCGATGCAAATGGAGTTTTTATAGTTGATTCTTCTTTCGTCTCAGCCATTCCGGTATCTTTCTCTTTATTTTTTTAATTTTTTTTGATGAATATTTTTTAGGTTTGATGTAAGTTAAACTTCAAATTAATGTGTTGAACAAATTGAATAAAGAAATTTCAATTAAACTGTCAGAGATTACTTTGTTTGTAGCAAAGGAAGTAATCATATTACACAATATTAAATTTAACAATTCTCAAGTTATACTAGCTTTCAGATTCAGCTCATGAATTTATCATAAGAATCTATAATCAAATACTTATTAAATTGCTTAGATAACTACACTAGTCGGCATATTAATTTTGACAATATTTAAAGTTAAATCTATTCATAATTTTAACCTCCTTCATGTACATTTTGGCATCAATGGAAAGGTCATTTCAATTCCGTTTGAATAAAACAAAACTTTCCTTAACCCATTCAGTACTTATTGAAAATATTGAACTCTTGTAAACGTCTATTTTGAAACTTTTTTCCTCGATTTAAAAAAAAAATGTTTTGAAGCAAAACAATTTTTAAAACAATTTTAATAGTGACTGCAAAAAATTTTCAAAAATCTCCTTGCTAGTATTTTTATAATTTTTTGAAAACTGAAAAAAATTACTATTTTAACCCCTTTTTCCTACTTTTCATACAAAAGTGCCTTTTTTGCAGTTTTCAAAAAATTATAAAAAAGATTTTTGAAAAATTATTTTTGCAGTCACAAAAAGACTTTTTGGAAGATCCTTAGAATACCGTTCTGAATATCAAGGAATACTCATATTTAATGTTTAATATAATTTTATAAATGAAATACCAAAGAAAAAATTACTAAAAATTCTAAAGAAATGACAAGAAGTAAAAGTTCATACACCTCAGCTTTTAGTTTTTACAGGGTATACAAAATTGTGTATCGCCTGGGCTTTAGTTGCACATTTATTTGAGCCGCTTTGCTGGCTTTCAAGGTGTTAATCAAGTGGCTAACATGTTGGCCATGATAAATGTTGGCAGATATTGCACCCCCTCCCCCACTTCCTCTTTTTGTTATTGTCCACCATTTTGGGCATGACATTTCACCCGTTGCAGCGTTGTAAAAGAATGCCACATAATGTTGCAACCTTTTTTGTATGCTTTTTCGACTGCTGCATTTAATGACTTTGCGGCAACAACATTCAGCTGAATTGCAACGAGGCCCTGAAGTAGGAGACTGTGCAAGTAATTGTTACAACATGGCCAATGGACAATGCGGTATTATTAGAGTTTCGCCATGTCCTGTGTCATGTCCTGGGGACAATGCGACATTGTGTGTGTGCGTGTGCGTGTGTGTGTGTGTGTGTGTGTGTGTGGTTGGCGTGTGTGAAACCCTGTTTTGCATAATAAATTTACCACAGAAATCAGAGGCGCTCATTAAAGCGCATTTGTATTTAGTTGTGCATAAAACATTATGCGAAAATGAGCAACGTGACCACAACACAACACAACACAACAACATGCAGAGCACATCAAAACATCCTCCAATCATCTCATTTCAGTATCTGTGTGTGTGGCCAATTACATCATGTTGACAAGCATTCAGAATGAATGCAAACACAACGAATGCATTCAATACATTCATACAATTACAGTCACAGCAAAATAATCTTTTGCTGCACTTTCTCCCTCTCTTTCTCTCTCACTCCCCTCTCTCTTTTTCTGTTCACTGGCCATTAATTAAAAATCTCCCAGCTCATATGCAAATGTATTTGTATTTGTATCTGTAATTATAATTGTAATTCGTTGCAATTCATTTCGGTTTGTTGCGCTCTTGGAATTGTTTTCGAATTCAATCTTTCGTACAAACACATTTACGGATTATTAAGTCATTAGCTCATAATTGCTCAATTTCTTGTCATTATAAATGCATTGAGTGATGCATTAGCATCGTTCGTAATGCTAATTAGATCAATTCGTGGTGATTTTCACAATTTGCACAAGTATCATATTCGTTTTGGAAGAGTTTCTTAATGAATCCATGATATTTGCGTATTGATACCCTGTAAATATTAAAAGTGGGCAAATGAGGTAGCTTTACATTGTGTAATTGAATAATTTTAAGGTATAGAAACAAGTATATTCTGCTCAGTATCAAAAGTAAAGACATACGTTTATAGGATATTCTCACAACTGAGCACAGGGTATCTCTCAGTCGAGTACTTTACTTTACTGCTTAGCAACATTTTATAAGTTGATGAACTCTTCTCAATAGCGAATTTATCACAGACAAGTATTAGTTCAATATGGGTCGAGTTTAAATTGAAAATTCCAATATGCTTCCACATGCATAAGCAGACAAAGACAGAGTTAGAGAAAGAGAGAGAGAGAGGTAGAGAGGAAGAGAGAGTGTGAGAAGTTGAGCACATCCTTAAAATGTGTGTCCTGCCGAGAGCGTTTGCTTAACTTTGTTTTCATTGACATTGCAATTCAATACGCAATTTCAATAAACTGACGACAACAGCACTTAAAAACAGGTGATTGTATTTTATCAATCTTCTGTCTTGTCTCGTCTTGTACATATATATCCTGTAAGGACCTGCAGCAATTTGCCAACAAGCTAACGAAAATGTCTTATATTTCCATGGCAAAAATGGAAAAACTCTCAAGAAACAACAAGCGAAAGTCAACAAGTCCCAAACAAATAAGTAGATACGATGAAATATAAAAATATATTTCAATTTATGATAAATATAATAATATTGAAAACAATTCAAATGTATTTTCCACTCAGCTTTTTCCTTTTCTTGTGTAATTGTTATTTGATACAAGCACACACACACACAAACCCAATCATATCTGTGTCTGAGTGTATGTGTTTTTGGAGTCCTTGGCGTATTTTTGTTCCAAGAAGGCAGCTAACAAATATTCCACAAGTTCCAGTTATTACAGAATTCAATTAAAAACAACTGTGAATGCGACAAGCAAGTGTGCTGGACGTGTGGCTACCCTGTAATAATTTTTAAATAGTTTATAGATCTTACAGACTGAAACTTCAAGCACTCTTTAGTTATGAAAAATTGTTTTCTTCATTTAATTATGCTCATAAAATACTTGCTGAACCTATAAAATATATTTGAAAATATCTCGACACACTGGTTAAACTCAATATCTATCGTATTGTCTAAAAGTTTCTTTTTTTCTTAATTTAAAAATATAAAAAAATTAAAATCATTAATATGCTTCCTTGAATTAGTATTTGCTTAAAGTATTTTGAAGACAAGCATTAAAAGATTGGGTTATTTTTTGTTAATGTTATATATATTTTTAGCTTATTTAGCTTATCTTTTAATTTTTCAGAATGGTTTAATAATTTCTTATATTATAAGTGTACTAAAAAATAAAATCTATTGCTTAAAAAATGCTGTACAAAACAAGCTTTGAGAAGCTTAAGAATGAAGAATGATAACATAGTATAAGCATTATATTAATAGGCCTGCTTTGTAGAGTATTTCTCTGCGGAGAAGTCCCATCAAAGTGGCACGTGATATTGCTGAAAGTTGTCTAGAAGTTTAACTGCAATAAACGAATGCAACATTGAGATACTTTTAGTTATAGAACCTCGTGCAATTGTCGGCAACGCGTACAATAAAAGTCTCTCTCTCTCAAAACTCGGTCTCTAAAATGGTCGCTGGGAAAAGTTTCGCCATTGCACAACAAAACACACTCACAATGCGACGCTAGTTAGTTTACACCATACACAGATACAGATACACACCCTCACACATTCATGTGTACACTTGAATTCCCATATAAGAATGCGCTGCAATTTGTTTTCTGGCAGTCATAAACATTTCCAGTGACTTAACGTAATTAAAAAGTTTACATCAACAAAAACAACACAACAGCACAACTTTGGCGAAATGAACAAGCAAGAATAAATAAATGAAAGGATAGTTAGGACGGTAGAGAAAAAGCATAGAATTGTATACTAATATTACAGCTATTTAGGATGCAACAGATTCTGGTCTGGCTAACCAGCAAAACAACTCGAACAACAACTTCTTGGCCATCAAATGTACAGGGTGTGAACATCATCAACTTTACCATGTAATACTTATTAGCCATGTGCAGGGAGTGCGTTGAGAAAGTCAGTCAATCAACCAACATTGTTAGTTTTATACTCGAGTTGCATTTTATTTGCCTCCGAAAACATATTCAACTTGTCTAAAATTATTTAAGATAAAGTTACAACTGTGTTGGCTGAAAACTGTTGCATATCGTTTTGTGAAATATATAAAATCCTTAAATAATTCTAGAAAAAATATACAGGCCTGTTCCGGTTTTCACTTTCGGCAAGATTTTGCGAAAGTGAATTTCCCTCACTTGTTCCGGTTTTCACTTTCGGCAAGATTTTGCGAATTGAATTCACGTGACATTGAGCAAGTGAGTTTGAATTCGGAAGGGTTAAATCGATGCTTTTGGCACGCTTAGCATAAAATTATAAAGTGAAAATAAAATATTTATAAAATACTTCAATGTTTTGGGCATATTACTACATTATCAGATAAAAAAAAAATATTTTATTTGATTTTAAAATAATTTTTATTTCATCATGCCCCAAAATCGATAAGACTCTAACCTAACATTTTTGTCGGATTTGCTCGACCTGTTCTGGTTTCCGCAAATATTTGTGAAAATGAATGGCAAGTTTATTAGGGCTGCCCTTGTATATGAAGAAAGTAGTAAATACTTTGGTACATATTTTAAACCACAATTTAAGTGTTTTTATGTATTGCGTAAAATAAAGAATTAAATTTCTTGTTTTTTAAATGCAAGTTTGGACAAAACTGTTTGTAGTTTAATGCAAAAAAGAACTGCTTATTTATGTAAACAAACGCTGTGCAACAATTGACAACTCTGCAAACAGACATTTCCAGCACTGAAATCAACCCGCGCTTTCAAAAATACAAAAGTTATAACAAAAGTAGGTTTTACCTTTGAAAAACTTTTCGACTTATGATTAAATAAATATTTCATGAATAAATTACATAATTAATAATTATTTTAACAGGCGAAAATTCTTTTGACGCAAATGTCTGATTCGCTTAGAACATTTTCCAGCACTGTTCTGCAAAAAATTACTCAACACAAAGTGGAAGGGAAATTCGGAGGGTAATTCGTAGGAAATGTTAAGAAATTTTAAGGGAAATTCGGTCAAATCTTGCGGATTGAAATTCGCAAAAAACAAGTGAAAACCGGAACAGGCCTGATAGTCTAAAATTCAAAGTAACATTGAATTTAAAAAAAATAAGTTAAGAAAACATTTGCATATGTAAAAATTCTACTCAAATAAACAGCATGAGAAGTCTGAAATAATTAAGTTAAAATAGTTATGTAAAGTTGAGCTTTAATGCAGTCCTTCAGCTATAAAATCAGACGTATTGAATAAATTTTAAAGTAGTAAAAGACTCGATAAAAATGAATGCATTAACTTTGTATTGCAAAGCAAAAGAAAAGTAAAATTGAAGTGTAAAACATTTGTACGATTGTTCAATATTTAGAACTTAAAAGCTTGACAAGCTAAAGAATTGTTAAATTATGTAGCACATTTTTTTTCGAAAATTATTTATATACACGAGGAACATCCATTTACCGGCATTCGATCAAATGGCATGTTAGGATTTCAATTTATTTTGCATTGTTGAATCAAAAATGTTGCCAACGATTTCTTTTCTTTTTTTTTGTACTTTTGCTAGGTTCACGAGAAACTTCTCCATTGTGTTGAATTGTTTGCACGACACTCACAATCAAGGAGACATTTTAGCACTCGGAAAACTTTTTGCTAACTGCCTGGCAGCTCGTTAAAGCAGTCTCCCTTTTTTGCTTTCCCCTTGCGCATTCTTCCCTCGCTGCTTCCCTTTTCGCCGCTCCGATTGTCTTTCATTTTGTATTCATATTTTTTTAAAAGTTGCGCATGGAAAACTAAAACCATGAAAATGTAATGACAAAACCCGTCGACGTGCAGCGAATGTGCATGATGGCTGAAAGAAGGTAAGGACCAAAGATAACCTGGCAACAGCTGTCACTGCTCTTGGCCAGCTTCGAGGGGAGTACAACAAGGGGCAGTGAACGGAGGCAACACAATTAGACCAAGTGTTGGAGTTTCTTCGACTGTTACTTGTTATGCGACAACATTAATTAGATTGTTACGCCAATAAATCATTATAACGACACTCGAGTGTCGCAGTCACAAACGGCCGCGAAGGGGGGAGGAAATGAGAAGGAAAAGGGGGAGGTGGTCGGGGGGAGAGTGTTTGTACACTCGCATCCGCTGTAAGCTCACACATTATTCACACGCCTCGCAACACACAATTTCGCACAATATGCAAATTGCGCCCAATTCGGGCCAAATCCGCGCCCAATTCGCGCCCTTAAACACTCCTATCCCCCACCCCACCCCATCAAGCAGAATAAAGCAATTTGAGGCGTGGCCCAGGCACAAAACGAATCTGTCTAAAAATAACAACAATAATAAACAACAACGCCCCAAAACAATTACAAAACTATAAGCCTCCAAAGGATTCGCCAGCAAATAAACCAAAAATGTCGACCAGGCCCGAAAAAAAGACTAAAACATAGCGAGGACTTTTGATCGTACAAAGCGACTTTGATATACCCTATATAGAAGTAATTATAAATTATTTAAAAGCTTAAAAGAAAGATTCGAAACATGAATAAAATAGATTTCTCCAATCTGTACGAAATTGTTTTTTTCCAATGAATATCAGATATTTTTAAATATATATTTTAGAATTAAATAGTAGCATTTATTTAATAATATGGCACACTTTGGCAAATTCAAAATCAACCGAAATCAAATCTCTTCTGAGAAACTCTTGGAGTACCCTAAAAACTATGCTACCTTTAAATATGTGGAATTGATAAATTAAAGTAGCATACTTCTTAGCGCACTATACATTTTTGATTTCTATTAAATATAAAAAAATATCTATATTTCAAGGTAATTAAAAACATTTCAGTGCGTTTGTGATATACCTTTTGTACCCTTAAAATACAGCGTATTTCCCACTGGATTTTTAACATTTGGGATTCTGGTAAAATCAGTTCAGAAAACGCATTCGGAAAATGCGTGGAATCAGCTTTGGGAATTGTGTACTGACGCCTCAAACTAAGTGGAGCTTAATTGGGTTGCCATGTGAGTGCCTAGAAGCACTGTATGTGGCAGCTGTAAACAACAACAACAAAAGCAGCAGCAAGAACAACAAATCAGAGCAACGCATAATTAAACGAGGCAAAAGGCAGAGAAAAAAGCAGCAGCTACACCCCCGAGGCACGCATGACTAATGACTGGCGAGAGAAGTTGGCACAAAAGCTAATGTTAATTAGAAATTAAGCATAGAAAAGCTAAAAGTATTCCCCAGAGCTATATTTTTGGTGTCAAGTCAGAACGCGTATTATAGCCAAAGTTAAGATCTAAAAGAATTTGTGAATTGTGTTCGATACGGAAGTCATTGCAGCTTAATTGAAACTTAAGATATCACAAGACCACATTCCAAACGATTGGAAGGAAATTACAAGAGCTTTTGCTATTAAAAGCAAAACAGTCTCAGGCTATATACTCTTGTATTAACTTTTAATATGACTGAAAGGTATATAGCTAAAAAATATAAAAAATATGCGTATAGTTTTCAAAATGAGCTTTGTTAGCTTAAGTATTTAGAAGCTTCATAATATTTAATATAATCAGTGATGCCAATTTGTTCTTTTTGTGGACAGATCTGTCCGCTTTGAAGCTGCGATTTCCGGAAAAATTTTAAAACGTCCCCTATCCGGAAAAAGTGTCTTTTTTTATTTTATTTTACTTTATCCCTTAGTCATCCTTTATTTATTGTTCTAAGTCGCTAATGGAATATCTCAAAATCTAAAATATCAATTTTCGGATCGTCAAATAACCTTGAAATTAAAAAAAAAATTGATGCATTTACTGTGGAAAATATTTTACTGGCCAATAAAGACATTCATAGTTTCAACATTGAAGTTTTTTAAAGCTCTGATATTATTATATGAATTATTATTATATTATTATTAATAAGAAAACATTGTTTGTCTATACTTTTTGTCCTTTTATAAAAAATCTTTCCGTTTTCTGTAGTTTTTGTTTGTTTGTGTAGATGCGTTGGCAACTCTGAATAGAATTATTACTTTACTACCTTTCTTTAAATGTATGTAAAATAATTTTACAGATCTTAATTAGAATACTCGACTAGTTTATACCCTGTAAAAGGCGAAATGTTTTCTTCTGTTCTTAATTTTTTCAAGCTTATTATCCATAACAATTTTAATTAAATATTTTTAAAAAATAATTTGAATGTTTAGATATTGAATGTTTACAAATTATAAACATAATTAATAATACAACTATGAATTCATTTTTTTTTTAATTTTTTTATACTAAACTACAAATTTATATCAGTTTTAAATAATACTAATTATTAAATTATAATACAATTACCCTTATATTGTCCCCTATTGATTAAATTTACAATTCAGCTTCATCTTATCATATTTACAGCCATATCAGACCCTTTTAAAGCAGCTCAATGCAGGGTATAATAAAACATGAACTGAATTTTCATTGTTGCTCTTCCTATCTCACTCGCCCTCTCTATCTGATTTTCACTACCTATCTCTTTCTTTCTTTCAAGGCCTCTCTAGGAGTAGCTTATTGTTTAGCACTTCAATATATAAAAAGCGAATTCCGCTTTCAAAAACAACTCTTTAGCCAGAGTGGCGCACTTGCAACAAACACTCCTTTTAGCCAACTACGAAAGCATCGTCGACATCGAAGCTCCTTTTGTTTTTGTTTTCGTTTTTTTTTTGGGAAGAGGCTCCCGCAAAATGCCTTAATCATGGCTCGTAAATCTTTGATGTTTCATTTGTGCCAAACACTAAACGATTTTTAAAATGCCAGCGCGCGGATGAAACGCTCCAAAAGGGGGTTCAATACTCAGACTCCTCCAATTTTCACACTCCGTACTTTCCCCTCTTGAAAATCTGCTAGTTATTTGGTGCCGAGACTCATTGCAAAAAGCCGCATTGTAGTCGGCTATTTATATACGTATATATGGTTTGTTTATTGCTGGATTTTTGGAACTCTGGGGGGGAGGTATGAAGGCGGTAAATTTTAGAAAGGCTGCAGCAATGGATTTTGTGTAGTGTTAAGCGATGCCATAAATTATGGCAAAAAGATAAGACTGTAGCAATCTGCGGCTTTATATTAGCCCCAAAAATGAAATGAGGTCATTGTACCGCAGAACTGGAGCACATTTTTTGGTAACAGAATGGCATAAAAAACAATGCTACATATGTTGTACTTGATTGCATACAAAATTGGTATTTGGTTGGCATAACTGTATGAACTCAGGTCCCATAGAAATTACAGTAATTTCCTTTGGTTTGTAAGATTGTTTTCAGAAATTTCATAAAAAATATTCACATAAATATAATAAATATAGACATTCAAGGATCGACATTAAATGAAATATTATTATAACAAATGTAAAGTAAAGCAATCTTATCAGTAAACTATGATTCAAATGTTCCCAAAGTTTCATAAACAATTTCATTATTTATATTTATGCATTATATTCGACAAATATAAATGAAGTAATCCAATAAATATTTCTAAGAAATTAATCTTTTAGTTCATACGAACATAAACTGTACACACTATATTTCCTTTTACTTTCCACTTAAATTGTAATAAAAAATATTTAACAAAAAAAAATACTATTATTTTTGGCTTTTTGCACAAAATTCAAATATTCTTGACCAAATTTCCACTGCATATTCTCTTTGAGCCAATCCACAAAAATCGTAAAAATTTACTTGTTATACAAGCCAAAGGATTTACCGTCTAAAGAGCCACAAAAGTCGAGCCAACGAACTGTAAGAGAAAAGCCGCAAATACAGCAAAAATCAAAGTGAAATTGAATAAAAATACGCAATCAAATTGAATTTTATTCGATATAGATTCCAAAGTTGCCTCAAAAGGATAACGAAGTGCAGCAAAGCAAAAATGCTCTTTTGGCTTTCTCGGGGATGCCTCTTGATGTAATTGGCCACAGAGTGGAGGGGGAAAGGGGGAGAAGGAGGAGGTGAAAAAGGAGGAGCAAAATAAAATCACGATCCAAAATGCTTAAAATTTTGGTGCAACAAAAACAGTTTCAACAGTTTCCTGTGGCACTTGAAATGCATTCCAATTAACTGCAACTGCCCCGAAAGCTTTGTGCTACCCTCTCCTTCTCTTAGACTACACCTCTCCCTGTCGCTCGTGTGCCCAAAGTGCTTAATGGCTCGCCCACAAGTGTCGCTTACGTTTTCGAGGTTAGATTTCTGGAGCTTTGGCCAGAAAATGGTGAAAATTGTTTTGCTGGCTTAGCAGATGTCAAAGCCATTTTCCCGAAAAGTAGCTGCAGTTGTAGTTGTTGTTGTAGTTGTAGCTGTTGTCGTTGTAGCTGCTGAAAGGCATTTGGAACTTCGCCAGTTTCGTTTCTTTCATTGTTTTCAATTCGCAAAGTTACGCAATTTTTCGGAGCCTGTTGCAAAAGTTGAAATTGCGCAATTGAAAACTTGCTGCAGAGGTGTGTGTGTGTATGTGTGTGTATGTGCAATAAATTCACTAAAGTTCCAGTCTGAACTGTTTGAGTGATTAGTTGTCCAAACACTAGGGAGCACTACCACATTGAAAACTCTCTCAAAATGTGGTAAACAACAAAAAAAAATCTTTACTATGTTTTTTCTTTGTCATTGCTGCATTTTGGGAGGCCGCAAATCTTTTGAGTGCTGCTTGACAGAAGCTAACACAACAATTTATTTTGAGGTTTTTCGAATCATTTGGTTTATGGTTGATCCGATTTTTAAAGCTCAAAACACAAAAAAAAGCATTTTGTATTTTGTGGGATGTAAATTGTAAGCATTTAATTTCTAAAGCAATAATAACTAACCATATTGCTGGAGCTGCACTGATGGAAGGACTAAAATCAACATCTCTTATCAGTACAGTTGTAGAAGCACTAAGAACACAAACAAGAGAGCAACAAATAAATTCGATGCTTCGTCTGTATGTGACAGCTAAGTAAGAGCAGTTTACTTTGCAACGCCACAGAAGAGAATAGAATAGAATAGCTCTTGCGCGAGCTATTACTCTTGGAACAATTTGTAAGCGATATTTGAACAGTTTATTTCGAAGAGAGCGCTACACAAAGAAACTGAAGCATTAACTAAAGTCCGCGAGAGAGAATATCGATAGTAGTCAATATATTACACTTTTCACGCAAATGACGCCGCTTACACTCAAAGAGTAAATCAAATTTCCGTTCCTAAATTACTTACTGTACAAATTGGTTTGAGGGCGGATCGGGATTGGCAGCAACAATTTATGCTGACACATAAAAGTCTAATACTTGAAAGTTTAGACAGGAACAGTTGAAATGCAAGAGTGGCAGCATTTGTGTGGCATTTAAAGTACCAGCGTTATTAAAAAGTAGCTTACTTAAGTAGCCTGGCTAAGAGGTATTTTATAATACGACTACAAGAACAACAAGCGGCGATGCCATAAAGAATTTTACTCTCTTATTTTCGTGCGCTCTTACGACTCACACTTTATATTCTCGCTCTCTGCAGTTTTACTGTTGCAGCAAACGTCATACGTACATATGTGTGTGTGTGTGTGTCCATGTGCCGTCTGTTTACTTATTTAAGTCGTTTGCAATTTCTGTTTTGCTTTTCTTTGCTTAGTCAACGCATAAAAAATAATGTAGAACTGCAGCAAACATCTACCGTTGGGTTTGTATTTTTTTCCCATTACTTCTTTTTTGTGAGCGCATTCGCTGTGTGTGAGTAGCGGAACGCATGCAAATGTTATTTCGTATTCTCTTGCATGGATTTCACTTTTGCACACCCTCCCCGCTTTGCCCCATCCCTTGTATTAATATTATCAAAAACTTTCGTTTTGTGTTTTAAGGCAACTTTTGCAATTACAAAACTTACAAATGCAAAGGCAATTATTATGTTCCAACAAGCCTAGACTTTGAGTATGTGATAAAAAGAGAGCGCAAGAGTTGAAGTTGAAGTGGGAGTGGGAGAGTCTGACTTTAACACTTGACAGCTTAAAGCTCAACGATGAAGCCCCAAAGTTAACAGCGCCGCCTGCTCTTTGCATTGTCAAACTGCTGTTATCTTCGACTCTCTTCCCCGCTCACTTTCTCGCGCTCTCTTTCAAAATATGTGTAACTGGACTACCTCAGTTGTGTGTAACGTTGTGGTGGCGGGAGTGGGAGGGGGAACTTGAGTTGGTGGCCCCACTAAAATGCTATTTTTCACTCTATTCGAGCGGAAGTTGAGCGACTGAAAGCGAAGCACGGCAACAGCAGCCGGAGCCGGATGTTTTAGCATGCTAACAGAGACAGACAACAACTGCAGCAAAGCAGCAACAACAACAACAAAAAACAACAACAATGGGGACACTAAGCGACGCGGACGTGGACGCTGATGTTGCCGCACACAGTGACAACAATTGTGCATTTGAATGTCGTCAGGGGAGCCCGTACCAAAAGTCTTTGTCTACGCCCGTGCCCATCGCGCAGCCCTCTTTGTACCTCGCGTCCTTCATCAGCCAACTCTGCACTAAAACCGAAAATAAAAGCAACGACAACGCGAACTCAACCAGCATATGCAGCACACACACACACACACACATACACATGCGCTGACGCAGTCACTCATACAAAAGCCAGCGCATTACAATCCACAGAACTTTCAAAACGTAAAAAGCAACAAAGGAGCCTGCGCTGGCGTTGCCACACCGGCTAAAAATATCAAATGGAAATTTTTGAAGTGGCTCTGATGAAGGATTCCAAATCATTTTGCGCTGCGACTTGTCTGTCATAGACTTAAAATGTTGACATTCTGTTGGCAGTCAGACTTAAGCGTGGGATTAATCCTGCAGATGAGTAAAACAATGCACAGAAAACAAGTCAAACGATTAAAGATTTAATTTTAACTCACAGAAATTATGAATTTGAAGTCCATTCTTCTAAAAATTGCATCTAAAACTAGATTCTTAAAAAAACGTACAAAACAACTATAGAGTAAAAGTTTAATTTGTTCCTTAAAGTTGTCTTATTCAAAATAAATAACATTAGGACAATATTCTTCATTTTAAAGTCCAGTTTTATTTAACAGTGAATTTTTTATCTTAAAATCTTGCTTAATCTTATTTATTTTATTTAAGATTTATTATTAGATTGTTTGTTTAAACGTGTGTTTATTATTAGATAAATTCAGCTTATTGAACTTAGATTATTTTATTTTAAGGATGCAATTAACTTAGATCTTTAATACTGAAAGCTTTAATGTGCTTTTGCAATTTATTTGCTGCTGGATTTCAAATTAGTGCAATTACATTAAGTTACCTTGCTACTAGTTACACGGATCTTGACCCGTACATTAATCCTGTAAGTGTAGAGCATTGCAAGAAAATGAAGATTTAATTGGAGTGCAGCTGAGGCTGATTTGTTGCCCGTCGAGCGCTTGAAAACAAAGGTCCGCTTAGCTTCAATTCGAAAAGGTAATTAAATGCCATTGGAAAAAAAAGAGCAAAAACCGAGTCATTAGTTCTCTCTCATTCTCTCTCTCTCTGTCTCTGTCTCGTTTACCACACACATGTCTGAGTGTTGAAGGTTTTTGGCACGTTCCGTTTGCTAATTATTAAGCTCCGACACCTGACCCAGCCCAAGGACAATGGCCCAGAAGGAGCCACAAAAACGTTGGCACGTAAAGCGCATAAAGAATTGTGAAAGTTATTAAAATGAAACACAAGGCTAAGGGAATATACAAGAGAGGGGGCAGAAAGGGGAAATGATGAAAGCTACGCACACGCGCAATTTTTTCTATATCCTTGCATCCTGCATCGAGGCAATTTTGGCCTGCGGCCAAGGCACATATCGATGGTCATGTAATCCTTAACCGGCAAATGCATTTGGCCTCGACTCGACACGACTTGTGGCAGCCTCAGACAGGAAGTGAGCAGGAATCCGTCAAGGGAAATGGCTAAAAAGAGAAGAGAAGAAGAGCAAACAAAAAACATCAGCTACAGGCGAAAGGAAGAAAATGCAATTTGCTGGGCGCATCTCATGTCCGACAAGTTCAAACCCATCTAATCTCCCATCTCAGTCTCCTTCTGCGCAGCCTCGTTACGTTGCCCTGCCAAGTCATGTTTTTGCATGACGAAGTTTGGGTTGGAGCTAATGCTTTAAGATGCCGAGCCAGCTGCTTGGGAGTTCTCTGATTTCTGTTCTTGATGACTTGGCGGTATTCAAAGTGCTGAAACTTGGCCTGATGAGCTGCCGAAAAGCACTCCTCCAAGGACACCGCTTGCAATCGGAAATTGACGCTAATCTCTGAACAACTTTTATCCCATTTATGAATCTGTTTGCATCCTTTTGAGTTTTGTGGATAACTTCAGCAGCAAACTGTTGACTCTGCGCTGTGCAATGGGGCGTATGCGTAATGATAGAGCACGATGAATTACGATTAAATAGCTGTTGAATTTTTAGACTTGAGTTGATATTCTGATATCCATGCTGGGCACTCTCTGGCGTCACTTAACAAAAATTATCAGAAAGAGCACTGCAAGCTAATTTTCTCTAGCTTGAGTTTATTCCATTCTAACTATATTCTGTAGGTTTCAAATTAAACTTACAGAAATAAGAAAAGCTTGCACCTCTACGTGGAAGTTTTGCGATCGTTTACAATCGTCTGTTCTCATTTTAAAAACATAAAAACTTGTCAAATAAGTGTCATAATAAGTGTGTTCGTAAATTTAAAAGAAAACCCCGGGCTAAATATGTGGTTTAAGCAAACCTGTTAAATAATGATTAGTAATCATAATTATTAGTAATTAAATTATTTTTGTTTAAAAGGCGAACTTTGCCCAATTGTTTAATGAACCAAAAATAAAAAATAATCTAAAATTATTACAATTATTCAAAAATAGTCAGAAAAAATCTAAATAATCAAAAATAATCTTTTTGAGTATTCGGATTATTTTGGATTTTTTCCGGATTATTTCTGATTATTTTTAATTTTTTCTAATTATTTATGACTGCTTAGTAAAATTCAAATTATTTTAAATGTTCACAATTAAAGTAGCCAAAATAATCCGAAAGATTAATTTGATTATTTTTGATCTTTTCTGATTATTTTTTAATAATTGTAATAATTTTAGATTATGTTTGATTTTTTGTAACGTAATCAAATCACAAATTTTTCAACAGTGAATTATATAGTCACTACGAATGTTTCCAAAAATAATCTAATTGATTAGTAATTCTAATCGAAATTTAACAGGTATGGGTTCAAGGTTGAATAGCAAACTTTAAACTTCGCTAAGAAAGTCATTTTAAAAATTACAATAATATTTTATCAGATAACTTTTTCGTTTTAATGATTTTGGAAGCATCAATTCTTATAAGTTATTATAATGCGCTGAGCAATGATTTATTTTTATTTAATATTAAATATGTATGCACCTTAATTCAGAGATAAGACTGTGTCAGTCACTTGTCGTTACTTTCTTGGTCTTATCATCATTGCGGCTCGTTTCAACGAATATTCATGACCTCTGAATGCCAGCCAATTGATTCCCTTGCCACTGATGTTATCATTGTACTTTCCCGTCAAGTGGCTGCAAAGATGTTAAGATTAGCATTTGCATTCTGTTTAAAACAATAATAAGTAATAGAATGATACCTGTAATGACAATTCTTGTACCACCAGGCACCGGTGTAAAGCACGGCACAATTCCTATCCACATCGGGATCGTTGTCGCGATCAAAAGTGGAGAACTTGAGGCCATGATGAAGGGAAAGCGAATCCCCAGCAGTTCCCGATGCCTTGCCCAGTGTGTGTAGAGTGTACGACTCCAGTTCATCGCCAATTGCAAACCTGTCATAGTTCTCATACTTCTTCTGACCCTCGAAATCCTCGAGCACCACCAAAAGCTCCTGACTCTGATCCGCGGTCATAGCATGTATTTTATCTAAGCCCATAAAGAACTCCCCGCTCAGGTTGCCGAATCCCAATCTGTAATCGCTCCAATTTCGATAAAAGTTCTCGCTTCCATCCAGACGTCGTAATATGATTGTCCAGCCGCCACCTTGAAGAAGTCCTTCACAAGCGACCCTAAAGGGCTGCATACTATATCTCGGTATACGAATCTCGTACACTCCACTATACCCTTCGATTCCTCCCGCCTCCGCACAGTTACGTCTGTTAGATACGGTGTTGAAACGATCAAGTCTCGACAGTATTTCATCCAGTAACTTCCCCTGTCGTTCCTGCTCTAGTCTTAAATTATTTTTATATTTAATTACAGCTTTAAATGGTTTTTTATGAATCAGCACTCACCTCAGCACACTCATCTGATTATCGATAGATATTATCCAATTGGTCGCATTAACCTCCGACATCTGCGTACACTCACTTTTAAAATTATTCATACATATTATAAATATTGCGATTATTAAATTTAGCAGCATCTTGCGTCCGTATTTCACTGATGATTCCACTTGACTGACATCTTATCGCCGCTTGGCAGAGACAAATCTACTCAGAGAGATCGGAAGTGCTCTACGAGAATAATCTACTATATAGAAATAATTATCTCTTCATTTTATTAATCATAGTTAATTGACCCTGTACTTTATTCAAAGTACGGGGTCTAAATATAAATCGACTTACATTTAAAATCAGCTCATAACTTTTTTTGAAATCTCGCAACTTCACTTTATAAAATTTTAAACAGACTGTTTAACTTCTAAATTGATTCTGCATAAAAAAAATTATTTTTAATTATTAAAATTAATTTATATGATAAAAATCAAAAATTATTATTATTGCAAATAAAAGTTTATCCTGTTTTCGAATTTGCCGTTCGAAAATAACATATGTCTGTTTTTCCCACTCTTTTGGCACGTTATTTTGTGCTTCAATTTTTTTTAAACTCATAACTATTATTTGCAGTCCCTGGTGAGTTTGAAAAGTTTACTTCTTTTATAATTTTGCCTTTTTTTTTAATACCTTTTTTTTTTAAATTAAATCTGTCACAAATTTTTTTAAAAATGAACTGACTTATTTATTCCATATCAAAATTTTGTTCATTTGGGAGACTTATTTTTTTTTTACGAAATTTCAAATATTTTTTTATTTACTCCATTTCCATTTTTAAGTATGCATATTTTTATATTTAATTTTTTTTATAATTATTTAAATTTTAATTTATGATTTTAATATATTTATAATGTCAAATAATTAACATTGGATTCACAGGGTACATTATAAATTTATTAATATTCAACTAAGATTGTACCTTGAAATTTCAGCTAATAACATAACATCAAATATGTGTATATTATTTAAGTTTAAAGACATTTCCAGTTTCAAATTGTTCCAAATTGGCTTTCAAAGTGCCGCTTTATTTATTAGATATTCCATGTGGCTTATCCTTTGGCCTTATCCTGTGTCGAGGACGTTAGCTGATTAGACGCACATCTAAGAATTTAGTAAACACTCGACTTGTATGTTTATAAAGTTTTGCGTTTTAGCCACATCGATGTCTTGGGCCATTGTCAAGTGGCTTTCAAACTGTAGTAATACAGGCAACTTAACATCAAAGTTGTCGTTCTAAACTTGTTGAAACTTTCGTGTGCTGAGCGAAAATTAGTTATTGTCTATGGGAAATGTGTTGGCCAAATAATGGCTTCTAACTAAAATAAAAGGGAGGTGTTGTAGAGGGGAGTGGATGGAGGGGGGAAGAGGGGGCATAAGTGCACCTAGGACAAAGTTTGTGATCAACTTGCAGGCACTTTGCCTTTTGTTTAGACAGTGCGTTAAACTAACCGCAAAATAAAATGGGAGAATCAAAATAAAATTTAAAAAAATATAGAAAAATAAACGTAAATCGAAACTTTGGCAACTTGCTGACATTGACTGGACATGCCCCCAACCGCGCCTTGACAGCCCTTTTTCTAAATTAACTTTAAGCCAATTTTGGGGTCTGAAATATGCGTTGTGTTGTCGACTCCATAATGTTGCACCAGCTGACGCTAGTCGAAAAAACCAGCACTTGTAATGAATAGCAAAATGGACTAACTGAATGAGTTAAACACTGGCAAGTCTCCTTCCTCCCCCTTAACCCCTGCTACTGGCCACAGACCGAAGCATCAAACGCGTTGTCAGCCCAGCGGTGACCAGGACAATGTTCCCATATGTCAGATCCCCACCCCCGCCCAGAAGAACTGGGAGCACAAGTTGGGCCAGAAATAACCCCAATTCATACTTTGAGCCCAGAGCTGTTTTCCATTGCCTGTGGCTAAAAAGCTGTCGAAGGTTTGAAGAGCAGACTTTAAGGCTGAAAAGCTGACTGTGCATATGAACTATGAAGGGGTGAATTCGGAAAGGGAACTTTAACTGCCACTTTTCGGAGTAAGTTACAAATAAACAGATGTGTGGACATCATTTATTAAAAGTGTGAAATTTAATCTAAAAACATTTGTAGGCAAACTATTATTTTGATTCACTTTATGTTTAAATAAAATAAACGAGTTTTATTTGGAGTATAAGATATTTTCAAGATGATTTTGGATATTCGGACTAAGTTTCACGCATCGACTGTTTAATTCTGATCAATAAATAAACATATATTCGGAATATATGTAAATAAAAAATATAAATAAAAATTCGACGCAATGCTAATAAATTTTGGTTAAAGCAAATAAATAACATAATAATAAAAAATTTTATGTTATGTTAATTAAAAAAATAAATATTAATGGAAATTAATATGTATGTATTTAGTGTATTTAAAATATTTTATTTACCTTTTTATTTATTTATTTCTTGTCAGGCTAAAAGCAGCCGACACAACAATTAATTTAAAAATTTAACATTAAAATTTAAAAAATATATATTTAAATTATAAAATAAATGAAAATTAAAAACTCTGGGGAATCTAAAAAAAAAAAAGATTGGCCCAACATTTGATGCTAGGTTTAGGGAAAGCCCAGAAAAACCCAATCAGACATATTTAAATTAATTTATTATTACATAAAATATTTTTTTTTTTTAAATAAGCATTAATTCATATTGAGCATGGATGTTCTTTAGCCTTGGACCTCTCTCTCTCTCTCCATATTTTCCCTCTTTCTCTCGTTCTCATCTTTGTTTAAATTCAATTCACTTGTGTCCTTCTTTAATCATTGGCTTTCCCACTAACGTTTTCAGTTGACTTGGAATCTTGTTAACATGCATTGAGTTATCGTTTTAACCATTCGACCTGTGGCTAGTTGGAAGTTGAATCTTTGGCAGCATCATTCCTTATTTTTTCACCCCAAAATCTCACTCCCTCCCCCCTTGGACTGTGGAATCGAAAAACATGTGCTGTGTTTGGTCCACAGCATTCATTCAATTTGCAAAAACAGAAGACGTCCAGTTAAATCTGGGGTCAAAATGGACTCAAATCGTTGTTGTTGTTGTTGTTGTTGTTGCTGTTAACTTGTCCCTGGTGGCTTTTCATTTTTGCCCCGAACCAAGTCAGCAAATGTTTTGCTTTTGGATTTTCCGCAAAAGTCTTCAATCAAAATGCGTCGGAAAGTTTTAATGCAGCAACCAAAACTGTATGATGGTCTCTCTCTGTGTGTGTGGAATGTGGGCGTCTGGGCGTGGCAAGCTGCTGTACAATGTGATAAATGATGTGTCGAAAATAAATGATTATGCTTCATGTTGCTGCCACACTTAAATCACACACTTTGTTATTGTTTTTTGAATACTTTAAAGTTACAAAAAATTACACCAGAAGCGCAAATCAACAATATGTTCAACTATTTGCATGGCTCATTAGTTGATTTTGTTGTTGCAACATGGCGCATATCGTGCAACAAATGTTGCACAATTACCAAAACCCGCTTAAGTGTGCCAATTACAACAAATGTGCATTAAAATAAATGCATTTACATATTCAATTCAAGTGTTATTGTCGTTATTTTCAAAGCATGTCCAAATTTGAAGAGCATTTGTCGCTATTTGTTCTGTTCTCAGTATTCGTCAAACTGTTTAAGAAGCACAACAGAGCTGCTGTTAAATTGGTTACATTCCAATGTTAAACACAGCTTAACAGACTAATTAATTCTCTTCAAAGCAACATACGGGGGTGCCACAGAAATCGCTTTCGCTTGAATTTCACTCAAATTTGTATGAAATTTAAGTGAAATTCAAGCGAAAGCGATTTCTGTGGCACCCCCGATAAATTGGAATGAAGTTAAATGTAATTTCCGCTCTTCTCTTCTTTTTTCAAACGGCACAGAGGCTGTACAACTGTACAACAACAACAACAGAGCTATTCGTAAATTATTTGCTTAATTTTTAGATCAGCATATATTTTAATCGAATGTTAAACACTGCTATGAATATTTTAACAGACTTCTCAATTCAACAATTGTGCATTAAAGTAAATTGAATGTTATTTGTCCTTATCTCCGAGCATCGAGCATGTCAAACCTCTGTTCACGCTTATTCACGCACAGTGGTCACAAAACTGCACAGAAGGCACACAATTGCTCTTTAACTGTTTACATAATATATATAATTTAGCATATAATTTAATCGAAGTTTAAACGCAACTACCGACAATTTTAACAGACTCCTCCATCCAATGGAACCTTAATCCGCCTGCTGTTCCTTGGACATCTCACCATCTGCCTGGTTGGTGGACTTGTCACCGGATCCTTCGATGCCCACTGCGGGTGATTCTGTGCGTGGACGGAGGACAACGCTGTTATCGCTGCTCTCGCTGCTGGAATCGCCGACATTCGCATCACTGTTCAGTGCCTCGGCAGGTGGCGGTGGCGCCACCAGCGGCGTTGGCGGCACGAGATTCGCTGTCGCCGGCGTTGAGATGCAGATGCGCTTGGAAGGCGGCGGAGCCACGTGACCCAGTCGGGCGTTGCTTAGCGTTGTGCCCGCGGCGACCGTCTCGAAGGACATCAGTTCCCCAAAGTAGACGTGCTGGATGACGGGGAACTTGGACAGAATCTGACAAGGATGGATATAAAGACAGATTGTTAACAGAGAGAGCTTAAATTATAATTGCTGCAGTCGCACCTCCTTCTGGTACATCTTGACCAGGCCAGCGTTGATCTTGATCCAGGACGGCACCGCTGTGATGCTCCACAGTTGGTTGGAGTGTTCGCCAAAGTGTCCGGTCTTCACCTTGCAGATGTAATCGATGCAGCTGATGAACATGAAGTGCTCCTTGAAATCATTAATGATCTGCTCGTCCACAAACCTGGCCGGATCGAAGGGACTCTTGACTGTCGGATGGATGGAATTGCTTTAATTTAGCTACAAGATCAGTTATAGATTCATCTCGTCACTTGCCCGCCAGCTGTGCACTGCCCCAGATGAAGGGCACGAACTGGAAGTCGTCCAGCGACCAGACGCCTTGACTGCCCGCCGGTTCCATGTTGTAGGTGCGCTGCAGTTGCCTGGCAAAGGCCAGATACCTGTTAAAGAGACGCAGTGCAGCGCTGACAATGTCCTGCTCCAGCAGTATCTCGGCCTTGAACAGCGCACACATGAAGAACAGAAAGGAGAGCTCATGCCCGGTGCCGTAATCAATGCGCGTCGCATTCCCAAAGGATTCCATCAGATATTGGAGCAGCTCATTGAGGTATTTCTGCTTGGCAGCGGGCAACACTTGTCCCAGCAGCTCCGGCAGCTGCTCTCGCATCGTTCGCGCCCAGTCCCGATACGCTTTGTTGCCAAAGCGTTGTGGTTGCTCCAACGGCGGATGCTGCTCCACAAGTTTCTCGAGCTGATCGAAGAGTTCCAGCAATTTACGCAGCATTTCCGATTCGTACATTTCATCTGTGGTCCTGATACCCTGTATGGCCGAGCTGGTACCGTTGATATACCCAATCAGGTCGTGATACGCCCGAGATCGCTGCCACAAAGCCAAATCTCCCATGTGATTCACTCGCTTCTCGCAAACCGGCAACTTGCCTACAGACGCAGTTGATAAATCAGTGTTAATTCAATGTTATAGTGACTTCCACATTACAGCCCTACCTGTTGGCATTGCATTGGCATCTGCCATGCTATTTTATGCGTATTTAATTCGTTTATTTCACTTTATTATTATTTTTAATTACAAAATTGCGTTTTGTTTTGAGAATTACAGACGTCAGTCAGTGTGACCGCGTATGTTCAACGGCTGTTTGTGCAGTGTGACCATGCTTGGCAGTGTTGCACAATCTTTGACAGGTTCAGCAATGAGCTAGTTCGTCTATTTGGTTCAGTTTACATACTGAATAGAGCTGGGAAAACATCGATAGTGGAGACATTCGATATTTTCGAGGTTTTCTTAAGAAAAATTCGATAGTATCGATAGTATCGTTTATATATTAACATATATTTATTCAAATAATAGAAGCATTAAAATTTCGAATATTTCAGTCTTTCAAGACAATATATCACAGAAATTAGATCCATAATTCACACTTCGCCGTCTTGCCATCTTGCGAGCGCTTAAAGTGTCCCCAGATTTTAGATTTTCCAATTCGACGCCTATAACTGAGATGCGATTCCTCGTCGCTGTTATTGTCGGAATCTGCCATATAAACAAATATATGTATAAAAAATATTTGCACTAAAGGATAAATAAATCATAGTACTCACCCTTGACGCTTGAGCTTTTCATAAATTTAATAATGATTGTCCACAATTTCCAGCCGCCAACATCAAATTTAATTAGCACTTGCGCCAAAAACAGAGATGCAAAAGCGTGGGCTATCATTTACTATCGAAGTTGAAACATCGATAGTGTAAAGTTTGAGGAAAAATTCGATATATCGATACTATCGTGAGTTGTCGACCCAGCTCTAGGGATGGCGATATCCAAAATAGTGACGATATTGATATCCAAAATAATATCGTATATAATATCATATCGAAAATATCATATCGTAGTAAATATCGTAAATATCGCCATGAATATCGATAAAAACGATATTCTTATGTTTTCAACAAAAACATCAAATTTTATTGAATACAGTTTGTTCAATTAATAACAATATTTATTAATTCACAAATTAAATAAAGAAATGCTTCTTAAGCAGTTTAAAAGGAAAGAGAATATCAGAATTTCAAAAACTTAAAACTTGCACCGAACAGAAAGTGAGTGCACTTCGAAATAAATAAATAATCACGTTTAAAAATGATTTAAAATTACTTAATTTGGCATATTGGAAATGTGTAACGCTAACGCACGATGCAACCAGCATCACCGCTCACAGAATAGAAGGGAAAAACGAAAATTTTGAGATGATATGTATTTTTCGATATATCGAATTAAAGCTCGATATATCTAAATGGTATCGCATTAAATATCATATCGTCTCCTGCTTGGATATCGTTAGTAAATATCGATATAATATCGATATCGCCATATCGATACCCATCCCTACCCAGCTCTAATATTGAACTGAACTACTCAACGTCAACAAAAAAAGCGCTACGCCTACGCCGGCTTTTTCTTTTAATATTGTGCATTTTTAAAGCCGCTAAAATGATTGAAACACTGTATAATCTGCCCTTTCACATACTGGTGCCGCCAAACATCAAGGTGCGTCGCTTCGCCATACCAATGCCCTCGCCCATGGCTGTGTTCTCTGTCGTTTTGCTCTCCTACTTTCTGGTCACAGGCGGTGAGTAAAAGTTTCAATTTGTATACCCTATAAATTTTTAAATATAATTATGTTGATCGTAGGCATCATTTACGATGTTATTGTGGAGCCGCCCAGTGTGGGCGCCACGGTGGACGAGCACGGACATTCCCGGCCTGTGGCCTTTATGCCCTACCGCGTGAACGGCCAATACATCATGGAGGGACTCGCGAGCAGCTTCCTCTTCACAGTTGGCGGCCTGGGATTCATTATCATGGATCAGACACACGCGCCGGGCAAAACGAATCTCAATCGTCTGCTCTTGACGGCCATGGGATTCATATTCATATTGGTTTCCTTCTTTACCACCTGGTTGTTCATGCGCATGAAGTTGCCCAGCTATCTGCAGCCCTAAAAAGATCCCTTTTTTTAAGGTAGCACCACGATAATCTCTCTATTAGTATTACAATTTGTTTGGCTTATTAAAATTACACATATTTCGAACAATTTAAACAGCTTTAACAAACAGACATGACACACACACACATGAGCTTACAAAGCTCAAAGCTCTGCAGAAGATAAGGACAACTCTAAACTAATACATGGATACTTTTTGAAAGACTTCTGTTTTAGAAAGTGTAGCGCATTTTGAAGTCTTGTTAGCCGCAGATTTTTGAGCAAATAAACAGCTTTTTTGGCGTCCCAGGGCAAAAATAGTTTTCAGTTTGCAACACGCTGCTAAAACGGACGCAACGAAAACGTTTCGAAAATTTGCTATATATAGAAACATTAGAATTTATAATTTTTCAAGAATATTCGAAAATTTTCAAAAGTTAAAAAACGAATATTTAAATGAAATTAGTTAAAATAAAGAATTGCAAGCTATTAAGTTTAAATAATTTGAATGCCGAGCTAGTGATGTAATCAAGTTTTCCACGAGAAGAGACACCAACCGAAAGAGAGGAATAGAGATTGAAGAATCACCCAGAGGAGAAGGAGGTGTCAAGTGGACAGTGGCAACTGCGTCGCAGTTTGTTGACAATCGCAAAAGATGTCGAAAAAATGCAGCGTGCGCAGCTTGAGCGACAGTTCTCTGGCGGAACTGGCCAATCTGCTGGTGTCCACCATCAGCTATGTTCAGTATGCGCCCGATGTCCAGCTGGACATAAACATTGTGATGGTCGAGCTGAATGAATATCTGGCGCAATTGGGCGCCACATCGAACATCTATCAGGATCTGCTCCGTGTCATTCTCAGCTCGGATTATCTGGAGGCCAACATGCGTTTCACCTGCCTCCAGATGCTACTCAATTGTGGTGTCCATTTCCTGGTCACTGAGGTGTTTCCTCCCAGCTATTATGAGAAGATATTGCAGGTGATTGCAGCCCAAGGATCTGGGTTGCGGGTGCTCAATCTCAAGGGGATTTGGGTGAAGGAGGATCACATGCACTACATGTACGACATTGTGCGTCGGTGCAGGCATCTGGTTAAGCTCTTTGTGCCCTACATAGCCAACGATCAGCTGCTGGAGGAGATTGCCATCAATTGCACGCGACTGCAAGTCTTGGACATTTCTGGGGAAACGGATATCACCGAGATTGGCATTGATCTGCTGGCGAAGGGACTCTGCGCCCAGTCCCTCACTCTGGTGGATGTGGGCATGCCCGGTGAGGAGAACATTTGTTACTCCGACATCGCTCTGATCCTTGAGCATTGTCCCCGTGTGGAGACCTTGTCCACTTACTCCTTTGTGGGCGCTGCCCTCAAGTTCATCCACGACAACATCGACTCCGACTTCAAGTGCCAACTGAAGTATGTGCACGACACGTCCACGGATGAGCCCACACTGCAGGTGATCCTGCAGACATGTCCGCACCTGGAGACACTATATCTGGACTCCCCCAAACTGGGCTGCCTCCGTGCTCTGCAGACTCGCTCGCTTCGCAAGTTCAAAATTTGTAAGTTTGTTGTCGCCGAGCTGCTTTCGCTGTTGGAGCGTCCCATGGGACGCAATCTACGACACTTGACCATGATCAAGGGCACCGGCAACCTGGATTTGGGCAAGCTAGCCCGGCTCTGTCCCTCGCTGATTGACCTGGACTGTTATGTGGTCGAGAGTCTGTCGTATGCGCAGTCCCAGGTGCGTTTCCAGCAGCTGGAGGGACTCGAGATCCTCAGCTGCGATATGATGACCAGCTCCTTAAAGGCGTTCCTCTGCAACACGACGGATCTGAAGCGTCTGGCAGTTGACTCGGTCGATTTCACAGACGACGACATTATAAGGTACTGCTATACCAAATTGTTTATGTTGGTTTCTCCTTGCGAATTCCAAAAATTAATACTAAAATTATCAAGATATTGAAACAGTAATTCAGAATGTGAAAAGAAAAAAGGGAACATAAAAATAGAACTAATGTTATAAGGAAATTCAAAATAGGAAAAACATAATCAAAAAATTGGCAATCGGTAGTTTTCCAGATTTTTAATCAAATACATATTTTTGATTTCGGAATTTAAAGGTTTTCCTACATAATTGACATAAAAAAAACATCGTAACATTTATTTAAAATCATGAGTCTACTTATAAGTATTCTATATACGTATATCAAAATTTAAAATATCACATAATGAGTGATTCCGTTAAAAGCAAGACAAACAATTAACTCCAAATCTCACATTATTTAAAAAGATTTTTCACAATTTTCATTTCATACTCCAAAAGTTTTTCTTATATCAATTTCCTTATTTTTGCTTTATTTTATTTCGATACCAATTTTCGTATTTTTTTAACTTTTTTCTATGAATTGTTATTTCTTGATTTTGTAATTCTTGCTGAAAAATACCGTAATCCGTATGAGGTACCAAGCTAACAGTATTTTTTAATAATCCAATTCTTTCCTCTAGCATGTTTGTGCAGCACAATTTCAAGATGTTGGAGGATATTTGGTTCACGCAGGCGCCAGAGCTCACCGTACAGGCCGTGGAGGTATTGAATTCTGAAAATTGTTGTTCAAAATTTATTCAAATTTAAATTTTAAATTTTGTAGCTGCTTATGGACAGTTGCCCGGAGCTGCAGTCTGTGGGGCAATTAACGGGATGGTCGCTGTCGCCGGATGATTTATCGCTAATCCGTGGACTGCTTAAAAGCGGAAACTCTAGCCTAGTATTGACATCAAATGGTTTAGCTTGAGCACAGTTGCCTAGGTTATTTTAATAGGCGTTTTAGTATTTGCAAACGATTAAAATGCACCTGGCAATTGTTTAAATTTTGCTTAACGCTGCATATTTCACGACCCACATCAACTTCCATTTTCATTCTTTGCAGCGCCTTCAATAAACGACAACTCTGGACTCTGCTGCTCATGGAACAAAGTTCGTTCCTTTTTATGTAAATCAATCAATAGCTTTGTGATATTTACGAATAAAATTCGTTGTATTTTAAATTTTAAAATCAAATTGTTTTTTTTGCGTGTGACCAGCTTTTACAAATAGTCAGTATATAGTTTGGTATTTTTGTAGGCAGGTTGCTCAGCTGTCGCACAGGGCTGCCAACAGTTAGCAAATAGTATTTTGAAAATATTTGAGAATGTTTTTGACATAGGAACACGTAAACATCAAACATTTAATACAATGCAAACTATATTCATATATTTTGGTCTTTTGTGTATTAGTTTTGTTTATGTTTCTAATGTAATTCTTTAGCCACGCAAATGCCGCGTCTACACTGTCCGCCGCTTGACAACCCTGTGCGCGACGAATACTTTTCATGCACATAAAAAAAACGCAGCTTTGTACAATAGAAATTTTGCTAAACGCAACGAATTTCGAAGCGAATCTCATTTTAGGCTAGTTAGTTAAAATTGCATTTTATTTTACAACAATTTGTTTGTACGCACATTCAACGGTCTCAAGCTAGAACGCAGTGTCAATAATTAAAAACTATGAAAAACTTCAAAATCAAAAAGAAACAACTTCCGCAGACGTCAGCATCAGCCGTCGCCGTCGCCGTCGCCGTCGCAGTCGCCGTCGCAGAAGGCACAGAAGCGCCCCAGCAACAACAACAGCAGCAGCAGAAGCAGCATCACCAGTTTCAATAGGCAGAGCTTCAAGTACCGTTGTGGAACGACTGAATAACCACGCAAATTTCAATTTTATCTGCTCGAATGCAAAACAAATCTCATTGTAACAATTTGTGATTGAGCGAAGGGGAAGGCGTCTCATTTGTGTTGTGTTGCATTGTCCGTTGTCATGCATTTTGTCACACAACAGCGGCAGCAGCAACAACAACAACAACAGCAGCAGCAGAAGCAGCAGCAACAACAACAACAGAAATCATCATCCAATTCGTCGTTAGCATCCACAACATCCACAAGCTCGGCCGGCACACGCTTTGTGTCCCTCTGTAAATCTTCCAGCCAAGGTGCTCTGCCCAAATCCCTGGCCACCGCTCACAGTCTCTGTCGGCAATCCTCTCTCCAGCAACAACAACAACAACAGAAGCATAAACGTACAGCGAGTCTGAACCTGCAGTCAACGCCCATGTAAGTGAACATCAAGTTCTCGAGCTCATCCTCTGTCTGTCATGTCCAAACATATTTGCTCTACTTATTCTTGAACTAGTTAAACATATACATACATATCTACATTTACTCGTACTATTTGGTGTAGGTTTACTTGCTGGTTTGCATGTTTCTACCGTTACTCGCTCCTAATTTGCATGTCATGTGTTTTATATAAATAT
>JBAMBL010002696.1:0-13180 GCA_037043405.1 Drosophila subquinaria
TACATGCGTTTGACAACAACTGCTTTAAAATCAAAACGCAAAAAATAAAAAGCTCAGCAATAAAATAATTTGCGTGGGCATTAAGCAGCGACATCGGCAGCGACGGTGGCAGCGGCTGCGGCAGCGGCAGCACACCGTTAAAGCAGCTGAGAGCTTAAGAAATGGAGAGCAACGTGCGCTCTTATGCGTGTGTGTGTGCGTGTGTGTGTGGGATAGAGATGCCATGAGTGCGAGAGTGGATGCAAAGTGGAATACTGTGAGGTAAAGTGCGGTGGAATGAAATAAACAACGAACACTAAACCAAAAGCTAAAGATCAATGAAAAATTGTGTACATATGTATCTATATAAATATAAATGAAGTGTACACCAATACTACATTTTATAAAAATATTAATATTGAAAGTGAAGAGAACAGCACACTAGACAATATAAATTATTTCAATTTACTAAAACTGTTTTAATCCAAGTTTTAGTTCATACATGGCAAACAAATCTGTTTTGTTAAAAATATATATTGCTATTCCTATACACAAATTGCCTCACAAAATGCTCTTATTTGATTCTTTAGAAAGTTGCAGTAAAGAAAGACAGTTATTTATGTCAAATATTTTTATTTATTATGAATATCAGTTTATCAATTCATTCTCGTAAAGCAAAACTGTTTTCCTAGAAACCTCATGCACAATGATTTGCTTCAATTCGATTCCATAGTAAATGCCATAATATTTTCGCTTGAATTTCCAATTTAAATAAATATTCCCCATTCACAAGGCTTAAGTTTTCTGAATATTTTCAAATTTCCATTTATGTAAATATTTTTTGTCTTTTGACGTTGAGTTGTCAAACTGTATAAATATGTTTTCCATTCAACGGTTTTGCAGAATATGTTGTTTATTTTTATAAAGTCTTAAATTACTGTTCCCTACAATTATTCTTAATATGAGTAAATTATGTAGGCAAATCGGCTTACGATAAGGTAGCTCTTGAGTTGAGCCCTTGCACACGCTCTCAATCTTCCTCTCACTCACATTCACTTAACAGGGTGTCTCGCGGGCGTATGCGTAACAGTTGGCACATTACGCATACGCAGCGTAACAGTTTGTTTAAGGCCAAATATAAGCACTTGAATTTGCGCGTATAATAAATAAAAGTATATTGTGGGTTGTGTACATACGAGTACATGTGTATGTATGTACTTAAGTAAATATGTCTTTGCCAGTATACATATGTACTTAATGTGAAGAGATTATAATCATATTGGAAAGCGATTGTAAACTTTATTGCGTGGCACATTGGAACAGCTGCTATACACGGCAAACACACGCACACCTACGTATGTACATGCATACACACACACACACACACACACACAAGAATATATTAAGTCGGTCTGACACATTTTCACTCTCGTTTTTAGTGCGCGCTCACTCTCAGCTCACACACACTCTCTCTCTCTTTCTCTCGCGCTTTTACTCTCTCTATCTGCCCCTATTGTGTCTTGTGCTCTCTCGAGTTGCTCTCTTGGTTTACGCGCGCCGTCGCTTGTGGCTATCTTTCGCTTGATTAACTAATTCAGTTGACGAGTTCTAGTCGAACGTAATAGATTGATTATAAGCAACTGAACTGAACGAAAGAAAACGGAATAAAAAAAAAATAAGAAACGCAACGAAAGAAACAAATCTAATAAAACGTGCGGCGTTGTGCGTCGTGCGTTTCTCGATTTTCGTTATTCGTTCTTCATTCTCAATTCTTGTTATTGCTGTTTTATCGTGTCGGCTCGTTAACCGTTTCCGTTACGCCCCCTCCTCCCCTACCCTTCCCCTGCCATCCCTTGATCAACTCCACCCCACCACATTCGTTGGAACGCGCGTAGCTCGGTAGCAAAAGTTTGTTCGTGTTAAACTTCAATTTCTTTATAACAACAATAACAAAAGGTAGCTGCAGTCAACTCAACTCAATTATCTATTATATAGAATTGATATTGTTATTTTTAGTGCTCAGACAAACACAAACACACAAAGATACATATGCACATGTATACTTATGTATGTATGTATATAGAGAGCAAAGTGTCTGTGTTCATTCATTGCTCAGTTGGCTTAAATAAGTGAATTGCGTCGATATTTCGTGTTATTTTTACAACGTGCGCTTGCTGTTTGTTCGTTGTTGTTGTTATTGTTATTGTTGTTGTTGCTGTTGCTGTTGTTGTTGCTGTTACTGTCTGACATTGACGCAAATGTTGACTTTGTGTGCGTGTGTGTAGTACTATATGTGTATTGAGTTGTTTTTGAACTTAAAATGCAAATTCAAAGTCAACGGAATAAAGTTATGCGCCATTATTTACCTTATTTTGTTGTACTATTACTTCTTACATATAAATGTATGTGTATTGTATATTCGTATATACATATGTAGATATGTTACTTATACAAGCATTCACGTATTTCATTCAGTTTTATTGAATGTCAACATTTTTCCCCTTGTTGTCTCCGTTTCCGCATTGAAATACACTGAGCATTTAAGCCAAGTCGACAACCATGTGGGCGTTTGAGTTTATGTCAAGGCTAAGTGCAAGTAATTTTTATACGGCAACCCTTTCCATAGATCATACAAGTAATATTGCCTCAATTTTATTTATTTATTTATTTATTGTCAGGCTAAAAGCTGCCGACACAACAATTAATTTAAAAATATAATATTAAAATTACAAATATAAATAAAAATTCAAAATTTAAAACTCTGGGGAATCTAAAATAAAAAAAAAATGATATATTGATCGTTCAAGTTAGATAGACTGGAAAAGAAATACATTTAAGGAACTAAAGAAAGAAGAATTTTATATAATTTTTTAATTAAAAAAAACTTTTAAACATTTTAAAAATTGGAAAATTTTGCAATAGATTCGCTAAAATGTCATGAGTAAAGTATTGTACTATTTTGCTTGGCAACCCTTTTACAACGCGTTCTTGTTCTTCTTCAGTTTTCCAATTGAGAAATCCTGTTGAGTTTGCTGTACTTGTTACTTTGGGGGGTTGGCAACCCTGGCATCAGCCACCCACCGGCAGCTTGAATGGACAGCTGCAAAAATGCAACCATGCACAATGCAAAAAACTCAAAACAACCCTCACTCAGCTTGCAATACGCTCACGTTCACTCTCACGCTCTCTCATTTCGCACTCTCTCACTCTGTGTGTGGCGTATGCAACCCTAAACAGCAGCTAGCGGTTTATTTTTGTTCAGGGTGGCGAGCGACAAACAGAGCAGCAGGCCAGTAGGTTGTGCTCTCTTGCAATCTCTCTCTCTCTCGCTCTCTGTAACTTGCTGTTAATGTTGTTGTTGCTGTTCTTATTGCTCACGGTGGTGGGAGTGAGCGCGCCTGCGCTTGCGTCAAGAACGCAGCGTCGCTTTGGCAGAGACAGTGACAGCGGCTGAGGCAGAGGCAGCGGCAGCGGCAGCGTCAAAGTCAGACAAACAGACGTAGTTCAGCTTTCAGCTTTTCACGACGACGCGCAGCAAATCAAGTTAACCGTTAAATCGTGAAACTTATAAACTGACAAAAACAAAAAAAATATGAATTAAATATTCAAATAAAAACATAATCAAAAATCAAAAAATACTAAGAAGATAAAAAACGCAGCTTAAATTGTTTATCGAAAACGAACTGCCCAGTTTCACATATATATATTTTTTTGGTAACATTTTTTTTATGACACAGCGAAAAGTGACAACTGTAAATTTTTGCCAGCCAAAGAAAATTGTGAGCAAAAAGGCGAAAGAAACGCATTTGTATTGCACTCACCGAGTGTGCGTATGTGTGTGTTTATATCTGTGTGTGAGTGTGTGTGTGTGTGTGTGTGTGTGTATCCACATATGTATTGTGCTTGTTGTCACGCGGCTCGTCTGTGTTGCAAGTGTCACAATTTGTTGCTTAAGCATATGAAATAGTTTCTTGTAAAATCCAATTAGAAGTTTCACTTTTAATCGGCAGCGAGAAAAGTATCTACAAGTGCAAAAAGACGCTGCCCATCGTCCGCTGTTCGCCGTCTGTCGTCCGCTGTCCGCTGCCCTCTGCTGGCGTCGCCGCTGAGCAGAGCAGAGCAGAGGAGAGCGTGTCTGTCGTCTGTCATCCGTCGTCCGTTGTCTATTGTTTTGTTTTTGTTTTTATAACCACATTTATTTATTTAATCTATTTTTTTTTGTATTTTCATATGCATTTCTTGTACAATTTGCAAACTTTTTTTAATGCATGATTTGTGCAATTGTGTAACCACGAACAACAACAACAATTGTAGTAGTAGCAACAACAACACCACCAACAACAAACAAACAACATTGAAAAGCGCATTATATAAACAACCAAAAGTACAACAACAGTAATAAACAACAACAATATCAAAAAAAAGAATCTCGAAAACTAACAAATAAAATTGCCAATTGAAAATGTACAAAAATTAGCGCCCTCATCGTGTGTCGCAGCTGTACCCAATCCCGTACCCTCCGCACACCCCCGCGCAGCCCCGGCTACCCGTTGCCCCCCCCTTCATCCTCCTCCTCCCTTGTTGTGCCTCGCATTTCGCCGTGTGCTTTGCATTTAGCATTTAATTGTGCGAATATATAAATGTACGTACATATTATATTCCAAAAGCCAATAACAACAATTGCCAAAAACAACAACCACAACGACAGCATCATCAAGGAGAAGACAACGTATTTTCATGCATACATATATGTAAATAATTAACCTGACAGTGAGCAACAACAACAACAACAGAAACAACAATAAGAATAACAATAAATATAGCGACAGCTTCAGCTACTTGCAACAAGCAACGCCTACACAGGTATTAAATAGAATACACGCACACACAGATACACGTATGTACATATGTATGCATGTATTCATTCCATGCAATTTATTGTTCATTATAATAATCGTTTTTTGATTGCATTTTGCAATTTTTAAAACAATTTCGTGTGAAATACATTTTTTTTTTTGTATTATAAGAATGCCAATTATTTGCTGATTTTTATAATACTCCTATCTAGTAATTTTAAATAGAAATCTCATTCCGGCATACTCACAATTGTTTGCATTTTCATGGGAATTATCTAGTAAATAGAAATCAAAAATGTCATTCCTCCATATTATTCAATGTATGCCAATTATTTCCGGTTCTTTATAGAGATTATCTAGTTATTTTAACTCTGAATATTTACTTTATGGAGAAATAAATCATCTTTTCTCTATTTGATATAATTTCTAATGCAGTTTAAGTTTAAAGTGGAAGTTCTCTAACTTGATGCAATCTTTGTCGATTTACAAATTATTTTTCTTTATTTATAAATAAGTACAAATTAGTTAATAGTTGTGCCGGAAATCTGTAAATGTTATAAAATTAACTTTGAAGAGGCCAAAAAAAAGTAATTTTTGAGATTTTGTAATGTTAATTTTAATGTTAGAAAATAATTTTAAAGTAAATAATAAAACTTAATAAAAAAAAATATCGCTTTTAATACTATACACCACTATTGGTAAATTCTATTATCGATAAGTAACATAATAAATATAAACCATATCCAACACTTTTCGAAAAATAATTGTATGTTAAAAATCCGCAAATTTCATTGATGTTCTTTTTTTGATTTGATTTGATTGGTAGTATTGTTTTTTGACTACCATATTTTATTCAGTACAATGAAATCATTTTAAGTTTGATAAATTGAAATAGTCACAAAATTAACTGCTAATTTTAACTTAAAAACAGTTCATCATTAACTAAAAAAGATTAAGTTCTTTGAACCTTTTTTATACTGTCGTGGGAACAGATCAATAATGACCTAGAAAAAAACTGGGTCAAATCCTATTTTAAAATGGCTTACAAAACTAGGGCTAAAGTTGGTTAATGAAAAATCTTTAAATAATATTGTATTCAAAATGAAAAGTTTTGAATAATTGTATGAGTACATTTTTAAGCAAAAGCATTACCGCTTAACGCACTTACAAGTACTCAGTTCGCGGTATCGATGCTTAGCCCAAACTGACGACAGTTGATAGGGGACATTTTATTTTAAGGTTTTTTTATTTTATTTTATCGTTGTTGTTTATGGCGAGAATAAAAGCAGCAAAGCAGCTGTGAGTTGCAAAAGAATGACATAACCAAATAAAACAGCAACAACAAGTAGAAAAAGCAAAAGAGGCAGAGTATGAGTAAGAGAAAGAAGCAGAAGACAGAGAATATAAATATGTATGTTTGTGTGTGTATAAAAAAAAGAGTCAATGAAATCACAGCTGTTTGGACATTGGCGCGTATATTTCGACTCTTGAGGATTTATGTATGTGCATATGTACATACGGTGGCGGCAGAATTAATAGGGACACTCTTTCTTTTACTATAACAGCTATTGTAAGTCAAGTCTTCAAATTTTAAAAATATATTTGGAAAGGTCGTTTAAATTCCGATTTATTGTTGCAAAAATTTCCTTAACCCATTAAGTACCCTTCGAAAATTTCAAATTTATGCAAAAGTCACTTTTCAAAACTTTTTCCCTCGATTTTTTACAAAAATTATTTTGATGCAAAAACATTCTTGGAACAATTCTAAGAGTAACTGCAAAAATTTGTTTTCAAAAATATTTTTGTTAGTATTTTTGATAATTTTTTGAAAATCCTAAAAATGACTATTTTAACCCCTTTTTCCTACTTTTCACGCAAAAAATGGCTTTTTAGCAATTTTCAAAAAATGATAAAAAATATAAGCAAAAAGATTTTTGAAAATTTTTTTTTGCAGTCACTCCTAAAATTGTTTGAAGAATGTTTTTGCATCCCAACATTTTTTGGAAAAAATCGAGGAAAAAAGTTTTGAAAGTTGACTTTTTTTTTAAATTCGAATATTTCAATGGGTACTTAATGGGTTAAGGAAAGTTATGCATCATTCAAACGGAATTTAGATGACCTTTCCAAATATATTTTTTAAATTTGAAGACTTGACTTACAATAGCTTTTATAGTAAAAGAAAGAGTGTCCCTATTAATTCTGCCGCCACTGTATGTACACCCATTGCTTTTTAGCTTCTTCGTTGTGTATAAGTATATACATGTGTGCATAGCAACTACAGGAGGAGAAAGAGGAAGCACTAAACGGGCGAAAATAGAAAGCTTAAATAGTTATGATTTTCTATTTGTTGTTCACTTGATTGATCAATCATTCACTGATGTACAGCTGCAAGTAGCTTCGACTTGTTACACAGAAAATCAACTTATTGCAAGTACTAAACTTAAAATGGGTTTTCCCAGAAAATAAGCTCTATAAATTCCCAGCAAAAGTCAAGAAAATAAATAATTGAATTTAATAAGTTATTAAGAAAATATTATGTGTGTATACAAAAAGAATATAACTGTAAATGGAATGTTATAGTTACTTCTTCTGCCTTGTTTTTATTATGTATAATTATGATTGAATTGTTGCTTATTGGCAATTGGCATCGATTTATCGATATCCGGCGCGCTGATTAGACATTCCCAAATATATTTTGTTTCGCTTGTGTGTAATATTTTTATATTTCTTTTTTTTCTTTGTCTACGCTTCTTCCATGTCTATCTGTCATAACTATCTATCTATCTATCTGTCTATCGCTCTGCCTATCTGTCTGTATGTCTGTATGTCTGTCTGTCTGTCTGTTTGACTATCTGGTTGTCGTCTGGTGCGTGTAGCGTTTGCCTTTAAAGGCCAAACACCGACGACGACAAATTCGTTTCATGCCCAAAGCCGGCGACAAGCTTCAAACGCATTACCAATTTTGGCCATGGCTAATTTTACATACACAAATACATAATTATTTTTGTCTATATGTTAAGTGTATATATTGTGCTTGGCCTGGCGTTTTGGACAACTCGTTGTTTGAGCAGCGTTTTTTTTGAGAGTTTTTGACTTTTCACTTTTGTTTTTGGGCAAACGAATATTGACGACAATATGCAAAAGCGTTAGCAGCGCTAACTTGGCAAGCATCTAAAGCATACGAACCCATGTGGCGTATACTTAATGCTGATCGTTGCATCTAAATGTGTACTTGACTAGTATATGTGTATCTGTATCTGTATCTGTATCTATGTTGGTATTTATGCGATAACATTTGCACACGTCTGCAAAATTTGCAGATCTGCACGCATATTTATCCATTAAGGTCCAGAACAATTACCATAAACCTGCATTTAAGCTAAGCAATTCATCGTTTTCGATATATGTCGATAGTCGTAGTTATCGAAATCGGAAAAAGCCTGTTATTTGAAACAGTATATTAAATTTTTATTTAAAAATCATAATGCAACTCTAGGCTATATAAGAAAATTGCTATGAATAAAAAATTATTATTACATTGCATTTTTCATTTTATTGCTATTAAAACTTCTTGTTTTTATTTATTTCGTTTAAAAATTTAACAGTTTATATGCCTATCGATATCATTATACCCTGTTATGTATTTTCAATGGAGAAAAGATCAAAATTCGAACTGATAAGAACTTAATAAGAGTTTTTTAACTCTCTCGCCTCTTTTCGTTGGATCGTCTTTAATTAAGCTTTAAAGCTGATCGCATTTTATTCGCCATAAAGTTTAAGGCTTTAAGCTAACTCCGGAACACTTTCTTCGACTAAGGCAACCAAAACAATACAAAGAACAAAAGACAACAACAATTAGCAGAAACTGAATCGCATGCCGAAGCACGTAATGAGCGTGGAACGTGGAGCGATGAGTGCATAACTTGGCCACTTGAAGCATAACTCCTTCAGTTCATGTTGCCTACTCCTCCTCCTCCCCCTCTTCCTCTTCCTCGCCTCCCACATCTCTCCATCTTCATCCTGCCCACTTGACGATGCTGCTTGCACTCAACATTGGAGGCGGCAATGAAGATGGGGGCGGTTTGGGCGTATAGGGAAGCTTTGACTTTCTTTTCGACTCGAGAGCAACAACATATGCGTATGTGTTTGTGTGTGTTTGTGTGTGTGTGTGTGTGTGTATGAGTGTGTGCACGTTTTCTGCTTATTATTTCTGCTTAATTTTGCTGATTTTTTTTATTTTTATTTTATTTTTTTTGTTATTGTTTCTCTCTCTTTCTCATTGTTAGACTGTGTAGGCTGTCAATTGCCTGAATGATGATTATGTCAATGTTGTTGTTGCTGTTGTTTATTGTCATTGTCATTGTTGTTGTTGTTGTTGCTGGTGTTTTATTAGGGACAGGTGCGTCATAATGCTGCTTATTACATTGCCAATATTCCTCTTTATTTCTCCCACATTTTACCCTCCTTCTTGTTTTCGCCCACACACACGCACGTGAAATGCCAATTTGTTGTGTTAGCCGCAATTAACTGGAAAGTGGTTGTGTCAGTTATTGGCAATCGATATAATACAGTTTGTATTCATGGCACTTATAAGCTAATCGTTACAGTGAAACCTCTAGACAAAGTTGCGATTTAATTAGTGTGAATTATAATAAATGGAATTTTTTTATAAATTAATAAAGTTGATAAATAGATTTGACTTGTTAAATATAGATAAATTTTTAAAACTTTTATTGTAGAACTTAAAGGTTTTTGCTTAGCTGCTCATAGTCTTAACTGAAATGTTTTGAAATTAAATTAAATCAATATTGATCAATTAATTAAAATCTTAGCAGTATATTTATTGAGTAATATTAGAATGAAGCTCTCTCAAAAGCAGATTCGAAAATGATTTTAATTGATTTATTGCTTACACACTTCTATATACATATGTACTTATACAGGTATGTACATGTGTACATTTAATCGTGTATATGTTTGCATAATAAACTTAAGCAGTTTCAATGCATAAGTAATTATTTCTTTGGTTATTTTATGGTTGGCGACACGCAATGGCAACAACAAGGACGAAAACAAAACACAAAATAACAATATCTAGAACTGTACATATTTGTTGTTATGCAAATTGACTTTGGTTTTTCGTATTTCGCTTTTTCCAATTTTCCGTTTTGGGTCAAAAGCAGCTGCAACAGTTGTGACATTGAACGGCGAACATTTAATATGGAGCGAGCATTCGGAACACGTTCCACACTCGGTGAGCTTTTCAAGCTTAGCTCCACGTAAACGCAGTCTGAATTTCAGTTGCCTACTTCGCTGCGCCAAAGCCTTGAGCAAAAGCAACAACAACAGCAACATTGCTGGTGCTGTAACTGTAACTGTAACTGAATTACAATGTAGAGAGTCAGCTTTAAGCACCGTTACATACAAAGACATGATACAAGCTTGTAATGCAGTAAAATCAGTAAATGAAATGCAGATATGCTGATGATGCAATCTCAAAGGCACTATAAAGTTAACACACTCAAAAAAGCCAAAACTGAGCATAGAGAAAAGAGTGAAGAAGCAGAAGATGCGAAACTCTGAAAAAAGAAAAACAAATAGAGCAACTGTAACTGGAAATTAAGTTGTGACTGCAACATCTGGCTGAAAACTGCCAATTAGAATTATTGAATTGGAAAATTAATATTAATTTTCGCAAAAGCCCAGCAGGCAAAATTGTTAGTTGCAAAATTTAACTGCAAAATGGCTCAAATTTATTTTTAAAAGAAATAAAACACACAAACAGTTAGTCAAGTAATTGCTGGAAAACATTTATATTTATTTATTTTAAGCTGCTTATGGTTCTTAAAACAAGCTTAAGAAAAGTAATACAATAATTGGACTATTTCCATTAAAAATAATAAAAAAAATAAAAGCATTTGGTTTGACAAAGACATTTCTTGACTAACTGTATGTGTAGTATGTGTGTGTGTGTGTGTGTATGTGTGTGTGTGTATGTGTGTGTATGTGTGTCTTAGTTTTAATGTTACACCTGATTGCGTTTCTCGCGTGGGCGTTGCAAAGCTTTTGAGCCTTAAATCTGCTAAAGAGATATTGTTGCTGACATTGCCAACTGCATTTGCTGTTGTTGCTGTTGCTGTTGTTGTTGTTGTTGTTGTTTTGCTGTTTGCTTTGCTGCCGCTGACCTTAATCTTTTTGCTTGTGCTTGTGTGCGAAAGAGTGAGAGATGGGCAGGAGGGAGGGAGGGGAGTGCGGCAACAAGAAGATTGGCCAATAAACTACATATAAATGGCGATGACACGGATACAAAATGTTGGGCAATGCAGGGAATGAATAAAGCGTTGGGGTTAGGGGAAGGGGAAGGGGGAAAGTTTGTTACGGTTGCGGACGCCATTTGCAATTGGAAATGTCCGCAATGAAAATTTCAACGTTTTCAACTGGGTGAAGGTTGTGTCGCAGCAGCTCCCCTCCAACAACGACAACAACAACAACAAACAAGATGAAGAAGAAGAAGAAGCAGGAACAACAACAAGAACAACTTGCATTTACATTTCGCATTTGGTCCATTTGATTTTGTTGTTGTTTCAATTTCACTTAATTAAACATACACACACACACACACAAACACACATTCAAATGTATCAATGTTGACGCCTACACACAATGAGGCGTGCGAATGTGTGTGTGTGTGTGTGTGCGTGCGTTTGTACGCGCTTTAACATATCCTGGCAAATTGAGTTGTCTTGCTTAAGGTCAATATTATTATAAATTATTATAAAATTTGATTGACAGTGCAATCAATTTTAATTAGATCAATTTGTGTTAAAACACAGTGTTTAATCAAATTTGCTCCAATTGCAATTAAATTGCTTAATGGCGCTAAGTAATGCTTATTAATATTTATATTAAATATTTAACATTTACAGAAATAAATAAAATTCAAATACAAATAAATAAATAAATTAGCTTATTATATAGGTCCAAGTTTTTAAATCATTTACATTATCATTTACATTAAAAATATATCACATGCATTAATATTTATAATAACTTTTGATATTTTCGATGTATGGATTATTGCTTAGTCTGATTGGTAATTGACTCCTTACCACTAAACAGTTGAATTCTTTACTGAAATTATTTGAAAACGTTATTAAACTTTTCGGTCATCAAATTATATAGCATTATTTACACGCTCAAAAGTTGCTTCAATTCTGATACGCGTCCATAAATCAGTTGAATTTTCAACTGACAGTTGAGTCATAAAACGAAGGATTTAAATATTAACGAGTACTTGCTTACTTTTACTTTTCTGACTCATTAAAATTTAGTGCTTGCATTCATTATCCTTTGAAAAAGAAAAAATACATCAAAAAGGATTTTTTGCACTTCAGTGTAAAACTATTTTCTAAAGTGATGCGTTTATTTTTAGAAACTAAGTCCAGATCGCGTGGGCTGAATAAAGTCCAGCGAACCAAATGAGCAGCAAATTAGGAACTATATAAAAAATACCACTTGAACATTAGAGCTAAAATGGAACCAAGTTTCTTCTTGATCTGAAATGTCAAATGAATCCTTTCGAATAGCAGTTAAGTAGCTGAATTTTTCGTTAACGTTAATGCCAATGAGGAATTAAGGAATTAAATATTGATCGAAAATGAGAAGCCATGAGAATGAAGGCAAATGTGGAACAAAGTTTATCTTTAGTCTATATGCAGTGTGAGCAACTAAATTCTACACAATCATAGGAACAAATGATGCCTCTGACCCCAAATAAACAGTAAGGTATCAGTGCAACATTCACGCAAATGTGGAAATCTTTCCTGTCATCTTACAAGATATCAAGAAACTAAATTCGCCAGTGATTCACATGTCAAGAATTTGGCATACTCCCACAAATGAACAAATAGTCGCGAGCTTTGTTTGAATCTAGCTCACGTATTAATGTGAAAGAAATGGAACTTAGTTCCATACGAACCAATTGCAAATAATTCGACTAATCATTGGCACATTTGTAAATGCATATTAAATATGTATTTATAAATGTATGTGAGAAAATACATGTGTAAACTTAGTATGGATATTTAAATATTCATAGCTGATATTTGTGGATATTACAAGTAGGTGGGGCGATGTCGACCAGGTGACCTTAGCGTGTGCAGCAAGTGCTGCTGAACCCGGCAATAAAAAGCTCGTTGTAATCACACGCATACACACACATAAACAGAAAGAAAGAGAGAGAGAGAGAGAGAGAGAGGAGCGAGCAATAGATTAATATTTATTAGTTGATGTGTGTTTTTGTAATAAGTAGGCTAATTATCATTCAATAACACTAGTTTACAGCC
>JBAMBL010002697.1:0-13966 GCA_037043405.1 Drosophila subquinaria
TATTATTTGCTCGTTCTGAATTTGCGCTTGCGTCTCCTCTGCAGGATAATGTTATTTTTGGCAATCTCTTGGATTCGCTGGCAAATGCGTTGGCCAACATTTTTGGCCACTTAGCTTAACTTATTGCCAATGACCTTGGTTAAGAGTCTGGGAATTAATTCAAAACGTAATTCCGTTGCCTGTGAAAAGCGGAATTAATGAGTAAATATTATGAGATATTCCCAGCTATGCATACATACGTAATTTTATAAAAGCCAAATTTAGCTTTTGTACATAATTTGTTAGTAATTAATGCTCCTAACAACATGACAGTTGGTAAATATTTAGTTTGTCAGACTCAAGCTGAGCACTCTTTCTAACCAAACTAATTAAACATATTGTTAAACAAGCTGAAATGCTTTGTTATCTAGTGTAAACTTTCCAAATATATACCATATCGATACACCCGACACAGATATTATGCCTACAAAGTTTAGGAAACATGCTTCAAAATTCATAAAAATATTTAAAAAATTACATTTTTTATTAGGAAATGTACAATGTAATTTCGTTGCAAATAACAGAAAAGCAACAAAAATTAAGCAAAATTGCTGAAGTGATTGACGATAAGATACCTTACTTTCAAACCTATTTCACCAGAGGCGAAAAAGCAGTTAAACAACATGGCTAAAAAATGAAGAAAAAGAAGAAATTGCTTTTCCAGTCGATTATACCCAAATGTGCATGTTACAAGATACACAGGGTATATCAAAATGAAGATGTAAGCAATGCTGTGAGTAAATGCCCTAAGGTAATTTTTGCGAAATTACCAGATCCTTAAAATTGTATGAAAAATGCAGATTTAACACAGATACCAAGATTGAGAAAGAGAGTGAGCGAGAGGGAGCAAGAGAAAAGAGAGAGAGAGAAAACGAGAAAGCACATTTAGCTGTTGGCACATTTCAAAAGTTAATTAAACACAATTAAAGTGAAGTACGGAGATGTACAGTGAGTACAATAAAGCAATGAGCCGGACACACTGTACATGTTGTTGTAGTGGTTAATGTTGTTATTGTTGCTGTTGTTGTAGCCCACGTAAATGTCAGCAAAATGTTTTCATTTGCCCGACAACGGACTGTGAGGAATGTAAGTTGTACTCCTGGCCGTAAAAGCAATTCAAATTGTAATTATGTCGTGAAAGCATGAATAATGTTGTCTGGACTGGAAGTGTAAGTGAACATATTAATGTGCTGTGTGCTCTGTGAATGCGACGGCACGCGATGATGGCCAAACACACACAACACACAAGTGAGACATACATATGAGTATGCTTACATTTATATATTTGGCAAATGAAGAGTACACCTCTCTCTGTCTCTCTCTCACACACACTCTGTTACTATCTCTGTCTGTCATTTGCAGTGGCACACTTAAAGATTTCGGACACACTGGTCAAGTATCAAAACTGTCCAAGTGTCCAACTATTTCAGCCATTGAAGTGTCGACTCTTCGAGTGGGTTAAGTGCAGATGAGCAGTTTGCCAAGGCACTGTTGGCCTGGCCTGAAGCTGAAGCTGAGCTGGAGTTAATGGCTGCCATAAAGCAGAGATGAAACAAGTCAAAAGTCATGCAACTCGTTCTGACTCGACTCTAAATAATTTATTCTTCGTTCGACTTGTAAAGCAATTTTCAATACAAATGTCCAACAAAATTCCACATGCTCAAAGCAACGCACTTAACAGTAAATTTCCTTGAACCACCCAACCAAAAAAGAGGAAAAGGGGAAGTCAAACCAAAATAAATAGAGTGGTTAGTAATAAAATCAGGAAATAAGAAATGTATAACAGTAATTTTGTACTCTTTAATTTGAGAAGATAGTAATAGTTTAATATATAAACTGAAAGTCTTATGGTAGTTTAATAAATTAAATAAATTGATTTTGTTAATGTAGACAGTTAGGTGAAAATTAAAGTTTCAAGAGAAAGTTTTCTTTAATATCAAAGATTTTTATTAATATTAATCAAGGATGCAAGGCTACAAAATTTTAAAGAAGTTTTATGAAGAGTTTTGTAAATTTTAATATGCGGCTTTTAATATATGGACCTATCCGAAAATTTATTAAGCTTAGGGAGAAAATTTAAGGATGCCAAACATGCTTTTTGATAATAGTAGTTTTAGGATAGCCTCAACATTAAGCTTCAAAAATAATTTAAAGTTAAAATGCGCAACGTATGTAACGTTTGCAGCAGACAAAAATAATATTATTAATAAACGAGACTACTTTTCTTCTTTTTTTTTAAGCTGGGCAGATATGATCATATGTTCCATTTCATTTTTGTATTTGGATTTATTTGTTTATTATGCAAAGTGCGCAAAAAAAAAGTGTAAATGCATATTAACCTCAAAGTAGACTGATAATTTTGTAGCGTTCGCGACAGTAAGGCTTTATCTTAAAATAGGTTTAAAAGTACACACAAAGAAATGCATTTTCCAAAAAATTGCATTGAAATTTAACTATCTGAACGCGTGCTGAATTAGCTGTATTATAACATGAAACTATCCTGGATTAGCCCAAATGCTATACCAAGGAAAAATATAATATTTGCTAAGAATTTAAGTAAGTGAAAGAAAATCCAACTACTTTGACAATTTATTGGACTCTTAGTGAGTGGATACTTTTGCATGATGCTGTAACAATTTAAAAACCCTGACGTGAAAGCACTCGAAATGAAACAATTAAAATGCGTAATGAGGCACGGAACTGGCAGAGGTTGAACCAGGACAGAGAATCAGGACACGAGTCAGCTGCCTTGCTGACAGACAGCAACGAGAGCAAAAAAGTAACAACAACAACAACGACAACAACAACAACATTAACGGCACACCAATTTGAATAACTCAATTAATAAAAAGGCAAAAACAAGAGCAACAAAAAAGCGATTTCTGAGAAGAAAAAAGAACATATTTTTTGTAGTGCACGGTCTTTTAGCGCGGATAAAGTTGATTAAATTTTAATTTTTGTTGGAGTATTTTCTTTGTCAGTTGCAAATAAAATAAATAAATATATGAAAATGTCATTTTATTTCAATTATGAATTTTTAAACATCAAAATAAAACAATACAATATTTCATATATACGAGAGAGAATATTGAATATTAAATATTAATTATACATAATATTCAATATTGACTTGTGACTCGGAGGCTGGCAAACATTTGGCAGTTTTGAAGTTTCTGTTGCCATATCGAGGGCATAATTCAAAGCACATTTGGGGAAAAGATTACCCAGATTCGAGAAAGAGATACACATAAGTATACAAATGACAGAAGGAGAGGGAAAATATGGGGAAAGACAGGTCGCGAGATATTCGCACATTTTATATGCTAGCGAACATATTGAATTCCAATTTGGCGCTTCAAAGTTAACGTGCTGCCATTACATTAAACGTGACGAGAATTAACAGCTTGTCAGGCTAAGAAGCAAAGTGTTCGTAGGACACACACTTACACTGATACTTACTTTACTCTCACAGCACAAAAGGCACGCATATGTGTGTGTGATTGTGGGAGTTGCGTGTGTGTGTGTATTGGAAGGCGTGGTCATGGCAACGCCTGGCCTTTTGCCAACACTAAATTCAATTTGATGGCCTACAAATAATGCTGAGTGTCTAATTATTTTCCGTTCCGTTCCGTCCGGATAAAAGGGGCCCGGATGAATAGAGTACATTTAATCGATTGGCCGCACGGCCAGGCAAGGCAATAAACCACAGAGCTACTAGAGCTTATTGAAAATAAGATTACAGGACACACGTTGCGTATTCGCAATAACCCAAATAACCCCGTAATTGCCAATAGAAAGCCCCCCCCCCATTCAAAAAGACATCACATGCAAATTTTTGGTGTTTGCAAACTGCAGATATTTGCACTTAAAAGCAGTTATGTTGAGTGCTCAGCTATAACACATATTTGAATTAACCAATGCAAATTTAATGATTCTGGGATGGCGTATATTTTAGCTCTGTAAACAAAGATCTGAAACTCATTGAGAGTTAATAAATTACAGAAAAGCTGCAAATTCTACGAGATGGTTAGGTAAATGTTTTAACAATATTAATAGATCCTATTTACTGTTTAAATATGCAGATACATGTGATTCGATCAATTCATAGACCCAAAGGAAGAAAATAAGTGAATATCTGATCACTTTTAAGATGGACGACCAACTGGTAAAGTTAATTAGTATACTAAGTAAGTATTTTACCTTGAATCAATTAGTTTTGTTAGTACTCCGGAGAAGTTATCTTTGATCATCAACCTTTGGTTATTGCAATCAAATTGCTTAAATATTTACTGCAAATGTCTATTTGCATCAGTCTATTTACAGTCTGCACCACCTAATGCTAATACGCTTTTAATTATTTAATTAAATTTTGTGGTTAAATGGCACGCAATGCAGTGCAAATATTTCGGCAGATGCTAAAAGTGAGCTGCCAAATTAAATATTTGATGAAATTGGCAAATGCGGCAATCAAACTAAACTAATTTAAATGCAATTCGCGAATGCCACACATGTCCAAAAAAGAACCAAAATAATAAAAATTGCAGCATAATGAGTGCCATTAACTGTTCTAAATTTGATACCACATACACACAAACACACACACTACCCACACAATCACGCACACACACACACACACACACAAAGAGACAAATTGATACAATTGCATGCAGTTTTATTTTGTTTGTGAATTAGTTTGCAATTTGTCATTTCGTGCGCATTTCATGCCAATTTAATTTTAAAATTTTTCTGCCATCAAGTCCATAAAAGAAACTTACGGTGGAAAGAAAAGACCAAGTTAATAAAGTAAAGGAGAAAAAGTTGGTAATTCTGATAAATTCGAGGACGATATTGGACAATAGTCAAAGCAGTTTATGATTCAAATGCCACAAAAGCCATAAAAAGTGGGCCAGAGACACACACATACACACACATACACAATAGAGCATGCTAATGTGTAACGGGACTACTACAAGTGGAAGAAGAAGATGAATAGAAGAATAAGAAGAGAATAAAGTAAAAATATTGTGGTCAGCAGATAAAGTATACTATGTGAATAAGAAATTGAACACAAGTTGCCAACCAACTGGCCAAAGGTTCTGCCAATGAAGGATTGTGCAATCAAATGCATTGACGCCGCTACTAACGAGTGTCCTGTGTCCTGGGTTCTGTGTCCTGGGTCCTGGGTCCCCTGTTTTGGGTCCTCGATATTGTGTCCTCCACTCTGTGTACCCACATTGCATTGTCTTGCAAATTGATATTGTGGGCAGCCAACAGTTGAACAGTTGAGTCGACGACTTGCCAAACGGGGTCAACAGTTTGTTAGACAACAATTCGTTTTGAGCACACAATAATAAAACTATTTTCGAGCTTGATAATTTTGTATTTTTACTGTTGCAGCAGTTGAACTGTGAATTGTGCAATTTGAATTCATAGACTTAAGATTTAGATGAGGAATAAAGTTAAAGATTTTGAATTTGTCGACAATTAACATTTATTTAGATAAAGATTATTGGAAAATAAAATGGCAATTGTTGAAGCAATATTTTTGATTAGGCTAATTTGATATAAAATATTAAAATACAAAGTGTAATTAAAACAAGTTTTTATACAGTTAATAAAGGCTATAAAGTTTAATAAAATGAATTATTCTTAGCTTGATCCACCTGATCAAAAATAAATACAAATTAAAGAAAAACTTTGAAATAAAATAAAATCTAAAAAAATAGTTTAAGCCGCTTCAGCAACTAGAGAACTGTATTTAAGTATGAAAATCTTGGGCTGATTCAGAAACGTTCAGAGACACAAAAGCTTTGCACAAAAACTGCACAATTACTACTAATATACATGTAGCTATGAGATACGTGTGTGTGTGTGAATGCAAATTTGTTATTACAAAGTAGAATTTTCAGTTGGTATTTCCTCCCTTTCCCTTTTTTGCTCGTACTGGCTGACTCTGGCATTTTCTCTACCACTTCACCCCTCAACTCTTAAAGTTGAGGTTAACTGCTGGATGAAAGCAATATGTTTACTAAGCTGAGCTTTAAGCTTATGTCAGTGTGAGTGTGAGTGTGTGTGAGGTAACGAGCTTATAACATCAACAGTTAAGAAGAGCAAAATAACATAATATATTTATTATACCCGTTACTTAAAAAATAAGTAATAGGGTGTATTGTATTCGTTGAAATTTATGTAACAGGGAGACGGAATCATCTCCGACCCAACAAAGTACATATATGTCAGTGCCTAAAGCCTTCACATGCACAGTTCTTAGAATATTACGTATTTTTTGATTATAAACGTTATCCATTATTATAAGCTATCTGCCTACTGAATCGCAACAAGATTGGCTGAACAGAACGGTAGTAATGGCTTTTACTCATTTTTTTTTTTTAAGTGTGATCCGCATACAAATTGCCTCCTCCAGTTTTATAAGGCCCTAGTTCAAGCAGTGAGCCTAAGAGTATGCAATAACAAATATTTTATGTTTATTTAAAAAGGTAACGGGTATCCTATAGTCTGGAACTCGACTACAGCCTATTCAGCTTGTATTTGTGTTTATACTTGTATTTGTACAACCTCAACCCCGATTTGTAAGCGTAGTCATCATACTCGTAAGTGAGTGTAATAACACCTATGCGTATGTAATACACGTAATGTTCTATTGAGTGCACATTTTGGACACGCGCGTGATTTTAATGCTTATCAATAATACTTAGACCCCAACAGAACAGAACAGAACAGGTGTACAAATTTCAGTGGATTTTCGCAATTTACGACCTTGCGTCTGCTGTTATTATAATGCTAAGCTAGATGTCCTAGATGAGGCTGAGGCATATAAAAATGTATGGAGCGTACGTGCCAGCCTTGAACTGCCTTTACTGCTAATGGCGTCGCACGAGCAGATGCAACTCTGCTTTCATGCCAAAATAAAATACATACACATATATTTCATATTCTCTTCTGTCATAGCATGACACTTTTCATCCATTTTTCTCGGATTAATTGCTCTTCGTCGATTGTCAAGTATTTTAAAATTGTTTTCCAATTAAATTGCATTTTTTGATTGTTTTGCGGTTCCGTCAGCTATCGCTTGAGATGAAAAGTTTTCCAATCATTAACATGCCGTCAGCACAAAAGAATTTGATTTTCAAGTCTGTCGTTTTGTGGTTACCCACAAAAACTCGACATTAAAATCATAATCATCATCATTTTTCATAGAGTGGCTCAAAAAGCACTTTCAACAAATTTCAGTAGTTTGATATTAATGATAATAATAATTATATGATTTTATAGTGTTGTAAAATGCCATTTAATTGCATTTATATTTCGGTCCAGTTTATTGCCAAAACGGACGTTAAAAGTATGGTTATAAACTGGAAATTTATTGAGTCTTCAGCAAAATGAGAGAGAGGTCGACTTATAGCTTTTTTAAACACTCACATTGCCGATTAATCTTGTGCACTTAAATGTAGTTCATTTAAATGGGGTCAACTGTAGAAATTCTTGAACCTAATGATAAATAAATATTTCTAAATTATTATTTTATCATATTAAAAATATTATCTCATTAAAATAGGAATTGTTTTTTTAATTCTCTTATTATGATGTTACATGTAACTTCTGTTATCTTTCTTCATACTGTTTCTTGTTAAATTCTTACCATCTACTTAACTAATTCATAGATTGAACCCCTCCACTCCTTTTGACCCCTCACCTTAGGCCTTTTAATATGCAAATTATGATTTCCAAATGGACTACACGACTTGACTTGGGATTTCCATTATAATTGAACCAAACGAATCAGCCGCAGATTCAGATTCATACACAGATTTATATTAGAATTCAGATTTGCCTTTTAGTCCGTCTGTCTGTCCGTTTAGCTCGTGTGCTGTGGCAATGTCAGAAATAATAACGCGAGATAAACAAGCGCAATTGACATGCAAATACAATTTTGTTACTTCCATTGGCAAAGGTTTTGTAGACGGTGCTGAACTTGGATCCGAAAATGGAATGAAATCCGGCGCCAAGCGCAGCAGAAGCTTCTGAGAGCATGTAGATACTTTAACCCCCCTTTTCACCCCCATTCGCTTCCCTTGCTGTGTTCCCTTTGCCCAGACAACAAATGCCAAATCAAATAGTTTGCAATGCTTTTGTTTTTAGCATTGGCTTTGGCTTCGGTTTCAGCTTTGACTTCGACTCTGTCTGCGAAACAAATATAAAATATTTGCTTACACGTCTGCTGTTGTATTTTTTGATACTCTTGCAAAGGGTATTATAATTTTGTTAGGAAGTGTAGAATAATATTATACAATTAACACAGATACGATTGATCGAAGATCAATCTTAAGTATGAAAATATTAGCTTTTTTTACATTCTGAATAAAACTTAATTAAAATCTATCTACCAGAGTATCAAACCGAAACGAAAATCAGATCGGTTTCGGTTACAATAGTAAAATTAATAATAAAATTAATTAAATTTTTATAAATAAAATTAGGGAAGACATAAAAATAAAATTTAGTTTTAAAAACGATGATTATATTTTAGCAACATAATTCAACGCTATGCATGGCCTTACTGAAATTAACCGTTATGCATGAATCGGTTTCTAAACGGTTATTTTGGTTTGAATAATTTCGGATATACTGATAATAAAAAAGTTTTATTTCGGTTACGATTTCAGTAAAAGTTATCAATTTCAATTAGTTATTCTGGTTAAACGGTTATGGTTACGGTTTTATTCCCCGCTATCTAACTAATTGTTACGCTAGAAACGATCTGTCAAACATTAAATACAGTGTATCACATCTTCGGCATAAGCTTTCTTTCATGTTCTTTTCTTTCTTTTATAATTCTTTTGTTATCGTTGTTTTTGTTGTTATTATTATTATTATTGTTCTTGTTGTCGGGTTGACACAAGAAATCACAGATACGGGTCTTGAGACAGGACCAGGCTCAGAATCAGAATCAGCTCAGGAGGAAACCTGCCGCTGGCGTTGAAAACACAAATAAACAAAATTTAAGACGTCAGCTAAATGCTGGCAATATAGATACATATATGTATGTATCTATTGTACATATGACTAAGAGAGAGAGTGAGATGACAACTGTCTGTGTTTGTGCGTGTGAGAGAGAGAGAGAGAGAGAGAGAGAGGAAACTGTATGGATTTAGATTTATGCATGTTAAACCACACGCACTGGTAAACAAGTCCAATTAGCATAAATTTTGGGCATTTCTGTGCCCATTTATTGGCAACGTTTGCGTTTTTATGTTTATGATATTTTGCCGCTTATGTTTGGCCAATTGTCTGCTCAACTTGTTATTATTATTATTATTGTTATTGTTGTTATTCCTGTCGCTGCCATCGAGCGGAAGTATCTAGCTTAATTTACTAATTGTGTTCATTAATTAGTGTGCCGAGCATTTGTTGAGGCTTATATGCTTAGCCAGATATTGATTGGACACACGAATACAAATGAATACTGAGAATGTTGTCCGTGCACAGAGAGTGATATATGTGCTAGACTTTTGTACTTGTTGTCATCGTGGTACGAGTAAATATCTTGACTTCCCATCTAAAGACAACTTTATGTCTCGTATGTGTGCTCAATGACCCACTTGAGGAACGCCTACCCAACTCGACTCGACTCGACTCACGACTCCCAACTCACGACTCCCAACTCACGACTCTCGTATTTCACCAAAAATAAACAAGCGGAGAAGGCTATAGTCGAGTTCCCGATTATAGGATACCCGTTACTTATTAAAAAGGTGCAAAATATATTTTATTGCATACTTTTAGGTAGTTGAACTGCTTAAAACTTAAAACTGCCATTACTACCGATCTGATTGACCGATCTTGTTGCGATAAAGTAGGATGATAGCTTATAACTATATATAAAGTTTGTTACCAAAAAATACGCAGTATTCTTTAAACTGTGCGTGTGGCTTCGCGTTATTATTATTAGCTTTTATAATCCCTGCGATCTTGGCGCCCACGGACGGACGGATATACAGGACGTATGCGACTTACAATCATACCCTTTTACTAATTTGTTTAGTAACGGGTATTAAAACTATATAACATGCCAAGAGACCAGCTGAATATTTCATCACCGAAGTTTAAACACTCTACATTTGCACTTACTCTTCTTTCTATAGGTAAAATAGAAACAGTTGCGGCACTTTTGGAGTGTATCTAAGAAACCTGCAGATGTTGCCTGTTGGACAGAGTTTAAGTTTCTGCTTCGTTAGCACTCTAGCTGAAATGCACTTGATCAAAAATGGCGCGATGCGGAAATATAAAGAGAGAGAGAGATGGAAAAAATCGAGCTGGGACTTAAGTGCCAGCAGACAGCACGATAAGAGGTAAAAGAAGAAGGATGGAGACTAGAACTGGGAGTGGGGATGGAAATGGGGATATTCGTAGTTATGCAGCTGGCAAGTCTGCCATGCCACATGTCGGTTTCCATTGAGTGCAGTTGACCTACTTCACACACAGATTTAAGGCTGGCCAAGTCTCTGTCTGTCCAGTCAGCCAAGTCAGGCAGTCAGACAGTCAGCCGTTCAAAACGTTGCCATTTTCATCAAGAGTGACTCTGGCATCGAGTTGATGTGTTTTCCCTTCCGCTCTGTAGGTAATGCTTGTAATTGCAAAAGTTCAATGCTTCTGGCAACACATGCACACATACATACATATATTTATCTACACACACACACACACACACACATATGCTGAAGATTGCATTTACTCTTCAAGTCAAGTTCAGAAAATGTGACCAAGGCTGATTATGAAGTATACGTATTACGTATACGTAACTTGCAACTTGGTCTGTTGCAATCGCCTCAAGCGACATACATCATTAGTTGGCCAAGTTGAGCAATTTCATTCAGTTGTCGGACCCAGTGCAGTTCATCTGTGTCATATGCCAAGAATGTGCATTTTTAGTCAACTTTCGAGAGGCTTACTTACTTTCACATCCCATTTAAAACGGAACGAACGGAAGGCAACTCACAGCCTGTTGGCGTTATTTAAATTTACACTCTTTGTTTAACCAGAAAGTATGTTTAACTTGTCATATTATAACAAAATGAAGCTGGAAATGGTTAAATGAGTGAAAGATAAATAGAAAGTCAAATCACACATAAAATTTGTCAAGGTTCAGCATAATTTGTACACACAAAATACTTGGGCTTTTAGTGTATTAACCTTTAATTGTATTAATTATTAACTTTTTCTTAGCTGCTAAATGATTCACTTGGATTTGTAAAACTGTTGAAGCATCCTCCAACGCACGGCTCAGGATATTTTCTATGAGATTACCCATACGCTCCTTAGACCCAGTGTCATTAATTGCTGATTTAGCCCGGGATTGAATCTGTATGAACTGAAACTTTGAATGAAAATTCGAGCGCATGCCAGCGCGAACATCTACGTACATAAATACATGTAGGTGGATAACTTTGCCAAGATTTGAGCCAGGCCAAGTTAAGAAGGAGGAGGAGTAAGAGTAAGTACTCGTTGGGCTCATAAGTAAATATGCGAGTGACTTTGGCTCGGGATTACTTATTAAAATGCGCACGTGTCGACATGCAGTGCCACCAAGTGGTAGTTAGAGATACCCGCAGTCGTGCGTGGATATATATACACATATATATAGTATACCTCGTAGTAGGTGTATCGTAGGCATTGCTCATACGCCATGGGCAACGGCAAGAGTTCTCGCTTTATACGCACGCGAAAAATCAATTATTAAAATGGAAATACGAGTGTATTCTTGTGTGTGTGTCTGGGCCACAAATTAAAATGCATATGGCACACGACAACACAAATGGGGCGGCAGCAGTGGGCGTGGCCGGCAGCAGTAACTGTAACAGTAACTGTGGCAGTGCCATTTAACTAGCTACAAATATTTGTTGTTGCTGGCCAGCATCAGTCGTAAAACTTTGGCAACATTTTTAATCAATTTGTGCGAATCTCTGGCAGACAAAGTGAGAGCGACAGAGAGTGACAGGGAGAGAGAAAGAGATGAAGACAGAAATGTAAAAAAATATGACAGAAAAATACTTTAAGCTTGACGCGTTTCCTGCAAATGAATAAAAAATAACAAAAAAAAAGTCATAAAGCGTTTATCACAAAAAATAACAAAAAAAGAGAAGAGAACTAAAAAAAAAAATAAAATAAAAATGCAACTATGCCAACATGACACGCAACGAGAAAAGTTATTGCACACATGCGAGAACACCAGGGACAACATTTATTTTGAGTGAGTGTGTGTGTTTAAGGCAGCTAATTTAATTGCAAGCACTAAAAGTTTTGTGGCACGCATGGAATTTGTGCAAAAGTTTTGAATATTTTTACAGTTGTCTCGAGTCAACAATCTCAATTTATGAGGCGCATTTCACATTGCGGAATATGCGAATTTCGATTTCGATAGCAAACAAACCGTTTTGAAACTCATCAATTAATTAATGATAAGTAGTTTGAGTAAATTTCAGCTTACAATTTGATTTAAATCAATTTCCTTGGGGGCTTATAACAACATGCTCGTATTTATGAAAATATACCTTAATTACACATACAACATGTTTTCGGGCAATACATGTAGATAAATATTAAATATGTTGAAAATTGTCAATTAAAGTTTTGTTGACTTTACAAGTGATATACAACATTTGCATAGCATTTGAAAGTGTAAGTACATTGATTACGTTTGTATGCTTATAATTACACTATGCAACAAACTACTCATGACCATATTATATTTCATTATTAAAATGTGTATTTATCTCCCTTTTGATGATTGATGTTCTTAAGTTTGTTTTAAGCCTACATTTCTAATAACTGTGGCTTAATTAATTTTCCAGTTTAAGGCTAAAATGTAGACACATGAAGTTGCTAATTGATAAGAACTCAGCCTATGAATGTTTGCTCAGCGAATAGTGAATAGCTTATGACAACTTGTTGCAAGTACTCAAGTACTCGTAATGAAACTATGAATAAATTATGAACTTATCTAATACGCAACGCCGTCGTCTTATTCAGTTTGCTTTTATCCGATTTGCATGGCAAATGCTAAGTAATAATTCTGCAAATTTTAGTCATCATATCATATGTATGTTACTTATGTTATGTGTGGGCTGAGATTATCTAATTTACCAACTTGCTTGCTAAAAGAATTTGTTTACTTTTGACTTTGAATAGAAGGACAAGTTTGAGTTTTCAGTCTCATTAAGTTATTGCTGTGCAAACTCAAGAAAAGATACGAGTAATCTTATATCTACCGTTTGATGTTAAAATGTAGTTGTAATTTAGATTAGTCCTGAATTTGGCAACTTTTAAGAGGCTTATTATTGACTTAATAAATAAATATTTGTTGTCTAATTTGCTTGCCAATTTGACCATACTTTAAGTCTGGCTATAAATATTAAAATTTTTCTTAACTAAGTTCAGTTTGCTTTAAATGGAATAACAAAGGCAAACATCCTTTAGTCATTTATCTTCATAATTTTTTATTGCTGCTTGTTGTGAAAGTTTATTTTTCTTACGCTTTACGCTGCGTTGCAGACAAAGGAAAATATTTTTTTGTTTTTTTTTTGCAGTCAAAAAGATAAAGTAATTCGCAAGGAAAGCTGCAGATTTAAGTAGAATTCTATTCTATTATTAAGTTGTTCACAGTAATTTTAAGTTAGAAATGCAATACAAATTTATTAAAATTAAGTAAATAGATTTTATAATTACTTAATTATTTTATAAGTATTTAATTTAGTAATTTACTTATTATATGTAATTGCATTAATGTATAGGCATTTTTTAATAAATATTCTTAAGATATCTTTGCACAAAGATTTTGTTAATATATCAAAACATTTTCTTTATTTTTAAAGTTTTTGTTAAGATATGTTTATCCGGCCTGTTCCGGTTT